>CAVMKG010000763.1:5000-10000 GCA_963682025.1 Cordilura impudica
AGAAAAAGCAAAAGCCGTCGGGATTTTTAAAAAAAAGTGATTAGTGCAAGTAATAATATAAATATTAATCATATCGTGTTTGTTTTAATCGAAGGAAAGAGAAAAAGCCGTCGGGATAGTTTAAAAAAAAAAGTGTTTAGTGCAAATAATAATAATTTAAACAGATTTACATTTAAACAGATATACATTACAATAAAGATTATAACTAAATCGGTTTTTCTCCTTTGTGTTATACATATACGCTCACGCGAACGTTTTTTTTTTCGTGTTTAAACTGCTTAAGCTGAATAGTTTTTATTTCTCTATACGTTCACGCGTTGGTTTTTTTGTGTTTATGCTCAAGAGTGTGTTCATTTCTCTTCACACTAATATATACGCACACGCATTGTGTTGGCTTGTTTTTTCTATAACATTGTTTGTCACCCTACTGTCCGTTTTAGTCGCGACATATCCAGTGTGTTTTTTATTAATATTTTTTTTTTTTTTTTTTTTTGCAAATTTTGGTTTTGCTTCTAATTTGTTAAAATAATACCACATATTAAGAAAATAAAATTTTTTAATATAGTTTTATATTATTATTTTATAATATATTATTATTTTTTCGGATTTTTTTTTAACGAATTTTTATATTGTTATTTAAATTAAATTAACTTATTTTAAAATAAATTCGAACCAATATGCCGGGAACTGCACTTGATATTTTTATTCGCGATTCGGATACGCTCATTAAATTTGAGGCGAAATTCAACGATATTCGTGAGGAATTACATTCGGTATTTAATCTTGAAATTCGTGGAAAAGAATTGGACTTGCTTTGGGAACAAGTAAAATCGACATATCGTACTTGTTTATCATATTTAGAAAATTCGGATGACGCGGAACCAGCGGATTTTGACGCGGCTGAATCGAAATATGAAGCCACTTTTAACGCGTACGTTAATTGTTTATCTAGGATTAATGAACGATTACATCATTTTAAATCCAACGCGACACCGAAAGAGCAGTCTCAGTCTTCTAGCGTAAACCTCAATTCAGCTGACAACTTTTGTCATAATTTAACGCTTCCGCCATGCGATACCGACGTTTTTGAGGGCGATTACATTTCTTGGCCCACTTTTAGGGATCTTTTTACAGCGGTTTATATCAATAACTCTCGACTTAGCAATATTGAGCGGCTATGCCATCTAGTTCGGAAAACTAGTGGCGAAGCTCGGGAAATTGTTTCGAAATGTCCTCTCACTAATCAAGGTTTTGATGTTGCGTGGCGCAACTTGAGGGACGCATATGATAATCCGCGTATGCTGGTTAATAACCAGTTAAAATCGCTATTTACCCTTCCCTTTCTTGATAAGGAAACCTCGTCGGGATTAAAAACTTTACAACGCGGAATAAACGGTTGCCTTACGGCTATGTCAATTTATAATATTTCGACGCACAGCTGGGATCCTATTATTGTATTTCTTTGTATTCAACGGTTACCTTCGCAAACTGTTAGTCTGTGGGAACAGAGTATAAAGGACAAATCAGCTTTGTCACTCTGGAAGGATTTGGACCTCTTTCTGACAGAAAGAGTTCAAACTTTAGATTGTTTACGTGATCTTAGGGGTTCAGAATCTGCTAAACGGCTTTCTGAACCTAAAATCAAAGCGCATCATACCAATGCTGCTTCAACTTCAAGTGCTTCTTGTGTTCTTTGTAAGAATCAAGTTCACTTTTTACGTTCTTGTCATCGATTCAAAAGTTTATCTGTTGCGGATCGATTTTCTACGGTAAAAAAGTTTCACTGTTGTGTCAATTGTCTTGCAAGGACACATGAAGCTAAAAATTGTAGCAGTTCGTATAATTGCTCCATTTGTAACAAGAGACATCATACTATGTTACACCGTGAGTTACCATCTTCTGAAGTTTCTAGGGATACTAATCGGTCGAATTCGGGTGTTAGTTCGGTTTCTGTTTCTCGAGTTTCAAACTCCGTACCTGCAATCGCATCATCTTCGAATGCCAATCATGCCACAGCTCCTACAAATCGTCAAGTATTTCATACAGCACAAAGTAGGACTGTACTTTTAGGGACGGCTATGGTGAATCTTATTCATCAGGGTACTACGTACCCAGCCCGGGCCCTTATTGACCCTGCTTCTGAAGCATCGTTCATTTCTGAACGTTTGCAAAATCGCCTGAAAATTTCGACGCATTCGACGAATGCTCAAATTTCAGGAGTTAATCAGGCAGTTACGGCAATGTCTAGAAAACTTTGTTCATTAAAAATTGGCTCCACCCTCGATTCATCCCTTGTATTGGAAACATTGGCACTTGTTTTGCCAAATATTTCGGGTAATTTACCATCATTTACAGTCCACTCGTATTTAAAGGAAAATTTGCCAAACCTTCGTTTGGCCGATATTAATTTTGATGACAGTCGACCTGTTGATCTTTTGCTTGGCGCGGATTTATATCCAAGAATTCTGTTGGGAGAAATCCGTCGCAATATTTTGGGCTCTTTACTAGCTCAGAACACTATTTTTGGCTGGATTATTACTGGTCCAGTTGTACAACCTCAAGTTCAGGTATATTCTACGAATGTCGAATTTTCAGAGGAAGATTGCCTTAACAAAAATCTTTTGAGATTCTGGGAACTTGAGGAAACTCCTAAAAGAAAAATTCTGTCTCCATTTGACAAATTTTGTGAGGAAAATTATAAAGCGACTACTCGTCGCGAATCTGATGGTCGATATGTAGTGACTCTCCCATTTAAGCCTGAATTTCCTGAAAAATTTTCTTTAGGGACTTCAAGACCTGGTGTTATGGGACAATATCTTAGGACCGAATCATCTTTACTGCGTAGACCTGAAATTAAGGAGATGTACGATGACGTCGTTAGGGAGTATTTGGACATAGGACATATGAGACCGGTATTACCAAATTTTTCATCTCCTACCTCTTTTTGTTATTTACCTCATCATCCGGTGGTAAAACTAGAACGTAAGACAACTAAATTGAGAGTTGTTTTCAACGCTTCAAATAGAACTTCTAATGGAATTAGTTTAAACGATTGCCTTTACGTAGGACCTACCTTACAAGCAGACTTAGTTCTACTTATTCTTAGGTGGCGTCTGTTTAAATTCGTCTTCAATTGTGATATCACTCAAATGTATAGACAGATTCGGGTTGATCCTTCTCATACCCCTTTTCAACGAATTTTGTTTAGGGATTCTCCGACGGAGACCGTAAGGGACTATGAATTACAGACAGTGACTTTTGGCGTTAACTGCGCTCCATACCTTGCCATTAGGACGTTATTACAACTCGCTGACGATTCTGAGGCTGAGTTCCCTCTCGCAGCACATATTCTACGAAAGTGCATGTACGTTGACGACGTTTTGACAGGGACTCATGACATTTCGACTGCATTAATGGCTCGTGATCAACTCGTCGCTGCTTTGGCCTCTGCTAAGTTTCAGCTAAGAAAATGGACTTCAAACGAACGGAGTATTTTGAAAGACATACCTTTGGACCATTTAGTTGACGATAAATTATTGACCTTTATAGAATCGAGTACTTCAAAGACTTTAGGAATTCAGTGGAACGCTCAGTTGGACTCGTTTTATTTTAGTGTGACTCCTATTTCATTAAAATCTGGGTATACTAAGAGGGAAGTCTTATCGACTATCGCGAAATTGTTTGATCCTGTAGGTTGGTTAGGTCCTGTAATTGTGGTTGCTAAAATTATCATGCAAAAAATTTGGCTTGATAATATAAATTGGGATGATATGCTTCCAATTCCGACGGAAGTTGAATGGAAAAGATTTGTAACTTCTTATCATGAGGTAAATACTATTCGTATTCCAAGATGGGTTAATTATTCGCCGGGAAATTCTGTTGAGCTTCATGTTTTTTCTGATGCCTCGGAAAAGGCATACGCGGGGGTGATTTATATTCGAATTCAGGCCTCTAACGGCGAAATTCATACTCACCTACTTTCATCGAAAACCAAAGTAGCCCCCATCAAATCAATTTCTCTACCTCGTTTAGAACTGTGCGGGGCGGTGTTAGCCTCTGAACTTTTGAAGACGGTAATAGGTGAAATTGATATTAAAATTGATCAAATTTACTGTTGGACTGATTCGACGATAGTCCTTTCTTGGTTAAGGAAAACGCCGTGTTCCTGGACCACATTTGTAGCGAACAGAGTATGCCGCATTCAAGAAAATGTAGGAAACCATAATTGGTATCATGTTCGTTCTGAGGATAATCCTGCAGATTTAGGTAGTCGTGGTACTTCTCCCACTGAGCTGGAAAATAATGAGCTTTGGTGGCATGGTCCAAGATGGCTGGCTCAGAAACATCACTATGCAGATGAATATAAGTGCCTGTTACACAAAAAACCGTTAAGTTCAAAGAGTTGCCTTATTTCTTTGAATCCCTTTCTCGACAAAGACGGTGTGATAAGATTGAATGGTCGCTTGGTTAAATCACCATCCCTTTCATATACGGAGAAATATCCTATTATTTTACCTTATTCGAGCCGATTTACTCAATTGTTAATAGAATTTGTTCATATGATTTCCATTCACGGTGGAAATCAGTTGATGTTGCGAATACTGCGCATTGAATATTGGGTTCCACGCTTGAAGTCGAAAATTCGTGGAGTCATTGGTCGTTGTAAACGGTGTATTATTGACCGTAAAGTATCTTGTCGTCAAATTATGGCGGCTCTGCCCCCTGAAAGAACTACTCTTACTAGACCATTTATGACAACGGGCGTTGATTTTGCTGGTCCTTTTGACATCAAAAGTTTCACGGGCAGAGCTTGTAGGATAACGAAGGGCTACGTTTGTATTTTTGTTTGCTTTTCTACGAAAGCAATTCATTTAGAGGCAACGTCTGATTTATCGACGCCTACTTTTTTATCTGCCTTTCACAGATTTATTTCTCGACGAGGTTGCCCCTACACTATATTTTCGGATAATGGCACAAATTTTGTAGGTGCATCGCGTGAA
>CAVMKG010000764.1:0-5000 GCA_963682025.1 Cordilura impudica
TCTAAACGAATACTTATTGAACTTCACAGAAAATGAGGAATTGGACGCTTGGATTCAATACTACACATTTGCATATAACACAACTCCACACGTAGATACAGGGTACACACCTTTTGAGTTAGTATTTGGTAAATTAGCGAGATTACCCACAGACAAAATTACAGATAACAAACCAATTTATAATCTAGAAAATTATGCAAATGAGTTCAAAGCTAGAATAGCATCAGCATTAGATAGAGCTAAAAAATTAATTAAAGTAGCAAAAGAGAAAAGAAAAAGACAATACGATAGTTATACTAATGTTAGCAACTTTAAGGTAGGAGATTTAGTGTTAGTAAAATATGAGAATAGGAGAAAAAATACTTGTCCTACTCATGGTCCATATGAAATTATAAATACTGAAAATGAAAATTCAATATTAGATGTAAAAGGAAACATGAAAACATGTCAAAACAATACCTTAAAATTATATAAAAGTAAATGAAATTTTCAAGATATTAATAACAGGAAATAAATATTGTATTTAACATAAGACATACAAATTTGTAATAGAATTAAGAAATATAAGAAACCATTATAAAAATTGTAGAAATTATTAATCACTACACACATAATCACATAGTAAATTACATATATTATTAATATAGAAATTACTCAATATATTGTATAGAATATTATTAAAACAAAAAAGATTTTTTTGTAAGGACCACTAATTTTAAGAAAAACACAAAAACAGAATTTGAAATAACCACTAATTTTAAGAAAAACAAAAACAAAAGAGAACTATTCTTAGCGAATGAAATTCATAGATTTTAAAAACCCATAAATTTCATCTTAAGGGTATGGGTGTAATGATGTAACACACACATAATGATATATGTATGAAAGTACACTCATTTGTTTTTATTTTTAAATTTATTTATTTTAAGCGAATGTACGTGTTTATTTGTTTACATTTATAATCACTATTTATTTACATTCATAAATTCTTTAAGTACACTTGCATTCATATCTATACATACCATACATACCAAAAAATACACTAACCCCAAGTGAAGGGTCATATTGCAATAAATTAGAGTATCGCTTAGTGAAATTGAACCCCACTTGAAGCGAAGTGACAAATTTATGCCAATGAACTTCAACCAAGTTGAAGAATGTTATTGACTAATGCTCAAATGGAATGTCACTCAATTTTGAGAAAAAATATGAATTGATTTTTGAACGTACACTGATTGGTCAATTAAGCCCCACCTTCAAAAATCAATACGAAAGAAATGTGTATAATCGTATGTATGTATTAATAGAATAGAGATAGCTATAATTATTTTAAGTAAAAATTAAGGAACTATTATCGTATATAAAGCCAAATTTTTATAAAATAAAATCAATCATAATTTTGGTCTCTTCGTGGATGATACTGAGATTGATTCAAAAAAATAAAATTGTTTTACTGGCATAATCTGCCAACGAGCATAAACTCAGGCATATTCTGCCTAAATGCAAAATAAATCAAGATACTTTTAAAAAGTGCATCTAGTGTGCACACGAGCACTGCTTTGAGGAAAGCACTTGACAAAATTCCTCCTAAGACTGGTCCGGTTCTCACCCAATCTTAGTGTCCATTTATACACCCTTCTTACACTATATGGCGATCCTGCCAAGCTAACACTATATGGCGATCCTGCCCCCTCATACACCATATATTATTATTATTATTATTACTTTTATTATTATTATTATTATTATTATTATTATTATTATTATTATTATTATTATTATTATTATTATTATTATTATTATTATTATTATTATTATTATTATTATTATTATTATTATTATTATTATTATTATTATTATTATTATTATTATTATTATTATTATTATTATTATTATTATTATTATTATTATTATTATTATTATTATTATTATTATTATTATTATTATTATTATTATTATTATTATTATTATTATTATTATTATTATTATTATTATTATTATTATTATTATTATTATTATTATTATTATTATTATTATTATTATTATTATTATTATTATTATTATTATTATTATTATTATTATTATTATTATTATTATTATTATTATTATTATTATTATTATTATTATTATTATTATTATTATTATTATTATTATTATTATTATTATTATTATTATTATTATTATTATTATTATTATTATTATTATTATTATTATTATTATTATTATTATTATTATTATTATTATTATTATTATTATTATTATTATTATTATTATTATTATTATTATTATTATTATTATTATTATTATTATTATTATTATTATTATTATTATTATTATTATTATTATTATTATTATTATTATTATTATTATTATTATTATTATTATTATTATTATTATTATTATTATATTATTATTATTATTATTATTATTATTATTATTATTATTATTATTATTATTATTATTATTATTATATTATTATTATTATTATTATTATTATTATTATTATTATTATTATTATTATTATTATTATTATTATTATTATTATTATTATTATTATTATTATTATTATTATTATTATTATTATTATTATTATTATTATTATTATTATTATTATTATTATTATTATTATTTATTATTATTATTATTATTATTATTATTATTATTATTATTATTATTATTATTATTATTATTATTATTATTATTATTATTATTATTATTATTATTATTATTATTATTATTATTATTATTATTATTATTATTATTATTATTATTATATTATTATTATTATTATTATTATTATTATTATTATTATTATTATTATTATTATTATTATTATTATTATTATTATTATTATTATTATTATTATTATTATTATTATTATTATTATTATTATTATTATTATTATTATTATTATTATTATTATTATTATTATTATTATTATTATTATTATGATTATTATTATTATTAAAATTATTATTATTATTATTATTATTATTATTATTATTATTATTATTATTATTATTATTATTATTATTATTATTATTATTATTATTATTATTATTATTATTATTATTATTATTATTATTATTATTATATTATTATTATTATTATTATTATTATTATTATTATTATTATTATTATTATTATTATTATTATTATTATTATTATTATTATTATTATTATTATTATTATTATTATTATTATTATTATTATTATTATTATTATTATTATTATTATTATTATTATTATTATTATTATTATTATTATTATTATTATTATTATTATTATTATTATTATTATTATTATTATTATTATTATATTATTATTATTATTATTATTATTATTATTATTATTATTATTATTATTATTATTATTATTATTATTATTATTATTATTATTATTATTATTATTATTATTATTATTATTATTATTATTATTATTATTATTATTATTATTAATATTATTATTATTATTATTATTATTATTATTATTATTATTATTATTATTATTATTATTATTATTATTATTATTATTATTATTATTATTATTATTATTATTATTATTATTATTATTATTATTTTTATTATTATTATTATTATTATTATTATTATTATTATTATTATTATTATTATTATTATTATTATTATTATTATTATTATTATTATTATTATTATTATTATTATTATTATTATTATTATTATTATTATTATTATTATTATTATTATTATTATTATTATTATTATTATTATTATTATTATTATTATTATTATTATTATTATTATTATTATTATTATATTATTATTATTATTATTATTATTATTATTATTAATTATTATTATTATTATTATTATTATTATTATTATTATTATTATTATTTTATTATTATTATTATTATTATTATTATTATTATTATTATTATTATTATTATTATTATTATTATTATTATTATTATTATTATTATTATTATTATTATTATTATTTTATTATTATTATTATTATTATTATTATTATTATTATTATTATTATTATTATTATTATTATTATTATTATTATTATTATTATTATTATTATTATTATTATTATTATTATTATTATTATTATTATTATTATTATTATTATTATTATAATTATTATTATTATTATTATTATTATTATTATTATTAATATTATTATTATTATTATTATTATTATTATTATTATTTTATTATTATTATTATTATTATTATTATTATTATTATTATTATTATTATTATTATTATTATTATTATTATTATTATTTTTATTATTATTATTATTATTGTTATTATTATTATTATTATTATTATTATTATTATTATTTTTATTATTATTATTATTATTATTATTATTATTATTATTATTATTTTTATTATTATTATTATTATTATTATTATTATTATTATTATTATTATTATTATTATTATTATTATTTTATTATTATTATTATTATTATTATTATTATTATTATTATTATTATTATTATTATTATTATTATTATTATTATTATTATTATTATTATTATTATTATTATTATTTTATTATTATTATTATTATTATTATTATTATTATTATTATTATTATTATTATTTTATTATTATTATTATTATTATTATTATTATTATTATTATTATTATTATTATTATTATTATTATTATTATTATTATTATTATTATTATTATTATTATTATTATTATTATTATTATTATTATTATTATTATTATTATTATTATTATTATTATTATTATTATTATTATTATTATTATTATTATTATTATTATTATTATTATTATTATTATTATTATTATTATTATTATTATTATTATTATTATTATTATTATTATTATTATTATTATTATTATTATTATTATTATTATTATTATTATTATTATTATTATTATTATTATTATTATTATTATTATTATTATTATTATTATTATTATTATTATTATTATTATTATTATTATTATTATTATTATTATTAT
>CAVMKG010000764.1:10000-27550 GCA_963682025.1 Cordilura impudica
ATTATTATTATTATTATTATTATTATTATTATTATTATTATTATTATTATTATTATTATTATTATTATTATTATTATTATTATTATTATATTATTATTATTATTATTATTTATTATTATTATTATTATTATTATTATTATTATTATTATTATTATTATTATTATTATTATATATTATTATTATTATATTATTATTATTATTATTATTATTATTATTATTATTATTATTATTATTATTATTATTATTATTATTATTATTATTATTATTATTATTATTATTATTATTATTATTATTATTATTATTATTATTATTATTATTATTATTATTATTATTATTATTATTATTATTATTATTATTATTATTATTATTATTATTATTATTATTATTATTATTATTATTATTATTATTATTATTATTATTATTATTATTATTATTATTATTATTATTATTATTATTATTATTATTATTATTATTATTATTATTATTATTATTATTATTATTATTATTATTATTATTATTATTATTATTATTATTATTATTATTATTATTATTATTATTATTATTATTATTATTATATTATTATTATTATTATTATTATTATTATTATTATTATTATTATTATTATTATTATTATTATTATTATTATTATTATTATTATTATTATTATAATTATTATTATTATTATTATTATTATTATTATTATTATTATTATTATTATTTTTATAATTGTTATTATTATTATTATTATTATTATTATTATTATTATTATTATTATTATTATTATTATTTTTATTATTATGATTATTATTATTATTATTATTATTATTATTATTATTATTATTATTGTTATTATTATTATTATTATTATTATTATTATTATTATTATTATTATTATTATTATTATTATTATTATTATTATTTTATTATTATTTATTATTATTATTATTATTATTATTATTATTATTATTATTATTATTATTATTATTATTTATTATTATTATTATTATTATTATTATTATTATTATTATTATTATTATTATTATTATTATTATTATTTTATTATTATTATTATTATTATTATTATTATTATTATTATTATTATTATTATTATTATTTTATTATTATTATTATTATTATTATTATTATTATTATTATTATTATTATTATTATTATTATTATTATTATTATTATTATTATTATTATTATTATTATTATTATTATTATTATTATTATTATTATTATTATTATTATTATTATTATTATTATTATTATTATTATTATTATTATTATTATTATTATTATTATTATTATTATTATTATTATTATTATTATTATTATTATTATTATTATTATTATTATTATTATTATTATTATTATTATTATTATTATTATTATTATTATTATTATTATTATTATTATTATTATTATTATTATTATTATTATTTATTATTATTATTATTATTATTATTATTATTATTATTATTATTATTATTATTAATTATTATTATTATTATTATTATTATTATTATTATTATTATTATTATTATTATTATTATTATTATTATTATTATTATTATTATTATTATATTATTATTATTATTATTATTATTATTATTATTATTATTATTATTATTATTATTATTATTATTATTATTATTATTATTATTATTATTATTATTATTATTATTATTATTATTATTATTATTATTATTATTATTATTATTATTATTATTATTATTATTATTATTATTATTATTATTATTATTATTATTATTATTATTATTATTATTATTATTATTATTTATAATATTATTATTATTATTATTATTATTATTATTATTATTATTATTATTATTATTATTATTATTATTATTATTATTATTATTATTATTATTATTATTATTATTATTATTATTATTATTATTATTATTATTATTATTATTATTATTATTATTATTATTATTATTATTATTATTATTATTATTATTATTATTATTATTATTATTATTATTATTATTATTATTATTATTTATTATTATTATTATTATTATTATTATTATTATTATTATTATTATTATTATTATTATTATTATTATTTATTATTATTATTATTATTATTATTATTATTATTATTATTATTATTATTATTATTATTATTATTATTATTATTATTATTATTATTATTATTATTATTATTATTATTATTATTATTATTATTATTATTATTATTATTATTATTATTATTATTATTATTATTATTATTATTATTATTATTATTATTATTATTATTATTATTATTATTATTATTATTATTATTATTATTATTATTATTATTATTATTATTATTATTATTATTATTATTATTATTATTATTATTATTATTATTATTATTATTATTATTATTATTATTATTATTATTATTACTAGCAAACCCGGCGAACTCCGTTTCGCCACCAGATGGCTTCGTTTTATGTAACATTTCGTTTGGTGATTAAAAGATGAAGAAAAAAATTTTTTTTTTGTTTTATATTTGAAAAGGAAAATTTTATTTCATTTCACAACAGTAATGAATTAATTTCGATTACAAAAATGAAGTGTTATTTAGTTGAACTTCTCTAAGTAAATGAAAGTAAATCCAAAGTAAATACTAAATCGAAGCGTTATACGTGTCCGCAAATTATCCGTTTCATTGAAGTGCTCTTTGGTAAACCACATTTTTTGTTTTTTGGTCTGACGTTAACACAAACAAAGCGGATGGTTTCCCAACTCGTGAACACGCAACATATAACTGCCCATGTGAAAAACAATGATTTTCTAAATTTATCCCGCAAACACTAAGCGATTGGCCTTGCGACTTGTTGATTGTCATTGCGAACGCAAGGCGAACTGGAAATTGCAATCGTTTGAAGTCAAACGGAAAATCAGTCGGAATCATTGGTATTCGAGGAATACATACATTTTCACCTGCGTACTTTCCGTTAATAATGGTTGCCTCAATCAAATTCGACATAAGTCTTTTTACCGAAAGTCGAGTACCATTGCAAAGTCGCGGTGGATTCAAATTACGCAATATCATAATAACTGTACCAACTTTGAGTCGCAAGTTATGTGGTGGAAATCCTGGTAACTCCAAAGAGTTCAAAAACTCCGTTGGATAATTTACTACATCATCGGGATTTGTTATGGAATCAACGGATTTGTATGTCACCAAATCGCCAGCAATTTTTGATTGAATGGTGAACTTCAGTGCGTGTACATCATTATTCTTTGCGACAAGAATTGCTCGTTGACTTAAAAAAGCATAATTCTGATAATTCTCACTAATGTTTGGGAAAACATTTTCAATAAGAGCTAATTGAGAGTCTACAAATCGGCAAAAGTCGTTGGTAAGAGTAATTAATCCAGATGTCGCATCAACTGGGACTTTTCCATTTCCAACAGCTAACAATTGTTTGGAAAATTGTGCAGCACTTTGATCATTTTGAAGTTGAACTCTCATATTAGTGGTTAGCGATAATGTTTTTACGTTATTCCATAAAGGTGATGCCTTCAGGCAAGCATTCAATTCATCTGCAGGCGTTCCACGGGGAATTACTGGCAACGCCTTCCTGAAATCGCCTGCCAACAATATCATCAAGCCGCCAAAGATGTTGTTATTTCGCCGAGATCCTTCAGTGTGAAGTTAAGTGCTTCAAATGATTTCTTATGTGCCATTGTGCACTCATCCCAAACAATGAGCTTGCATTGCATCAACAATTTTCCCATTGCACTGGATCGGGAAATATTGCATGTTGGAGTATCAGTTGTGTTTAAATTGAGTGGCAACTTAAGCGCAGAATGTGCAGTACGACCGCCATCTAGAAGAGTCGCCGCAATTCCAGATGATGCTAACGCCAAAGCTATGTCACATCTTGATCGAATAGTGGCCAAAATCAATGAAATGACAAATGTTTTCCCTGTTCCTCCAGGTGCGTCCAGGAAGAATAGACCACCAGAATTATTGTCCACCGCTTGCATTAATGTTTCGTATACTTGTTTTTGCTGTTCATTCAGCAACGGCACATTATTTCGAACGAATTCCTGCAATGCATCAACATTGTATTGCAGCTCTCGATTTAATTCTTGGTTGAATGCATCGTGCATCGATCGATTTGGCGCAATCATTCCTACTTCAATCAGTAGCTTGTTTGCAATAGTCAAGCATTGATCCTCAATCAGAATCAATCCTTCATTGTAGATTTCATCGGTTATTTGGATGTCAGGATTATTCGTTTGAATGCGCAAGCGATGTAGGATATCTTCACATATGTCGTCTTTGTATTTGTTCCATAACAGAATTGGTTGTGAAGGAAAACATGTGGTGATGATAATTGTGAACAGCGTTCGTATTTGGTACGCATTTTATGAAACAACTGAATCCGCAAGTGTTAAATCCCAATGAGAATCGTTCTCCAGCAAACCCAATAGTTGACATGCTTCTCGATATGTTTGGCATTGGTGGCCATTCACAGTTTTCTAATGCGCAAATGATTTTGGTCCACGTACATTTACCAACAGCAGTCGCAAATAAAAACATTCATCATTTCTAGGATGAACAGTATACATGCGACTTAGTGCATCAGTGGAAAACACCTGTGGCCAATCTGGAACTGGGGTTCCTTGTTTGCGACGTTGGAATTTCTTTGTTGATTGATTCCAAGTGTAATACTTGGGCATTTCGACGTACATCAGCGTCGCTGCGAATGGATCTGCTTCACACATTGCAAAGAAGCTAGTCAATGTTGTCGATGGTGGTCTCTCAGCTCGTTGTGCCGCATTAGCCTCAGTGAAGTAAACTCTTTGGCCATTTTCCAAATGCACTGCTAAATGTACAACTGTGGGATATCTTTCATAAATGTGAAATGAGAATAATCGCCACAGTGCTTCATTAGTACTGACGTATCTGCCCATTTGGAAGTTGCTGATTTCGTCATTCGCATTTTCCGACGCAATACCAAACACAGGCATGTCGCTGCCTTTTGTGACGTACTTGCACAAATATTTGATTGATTTGGCCGAATGACAACTCTCAACGTTTGCATGTGTTTCGAAAATTCGTGACAGCAGCGGGCAATATGGTACAATGAATTCATTTCCGATCTCAATCTCTTGATTTTGAACTTTAACTTTGATAGTTCGACCATTATCTTCTTTTGAACGCCGACGATAAACTGGATATCCATCGTTCCCTGTGACTGTTTCAGCAACTAACGGTCGCGGATATCGTTTTGTGCGCTTTCCATCAGCCATGCAAGGCGATAATGGATTTAATGCACGCACGGTCCATGCACCATCTGTGTCGTCACAATGTCGTGCAGATGGAGATCAGTGACTGGATCAGGAATTTCAGCTGATATGATGTCATCCACTTCATTTGAATGTAATTTATTCAGCAACCAAATTAGGATATGAGCATGCGGTAGTCCACGCTTCTGCCATTCCACCGAGTACATATAACAACGTGTGTCACCAAAAACTCGATACTTAGTAAGCACATCCATCATAACCTTAAGTTTTTGCTGAAATACTCTGGCGATTATGTCATGGCGATTTTGCGGTTTTTGGCCCGGTTCCAACTCACGTTCAATTTCCGTCCACTTCGGATTGCATGTGAACGTAATAAATAAATCCGGAGTTCCATAATTTCGCACGTACTTCATAGCGTCTTGAGCGTATTCGTGCATGTGGCGTGGGCTTCCGATATAAGATGATGGGAGAATCGTCAAACGTCCAATATTCTGAACATCACCATCTGAATGAATAGCATCACGCAAGTGTATATAGTCCTCAGATCGTAGCTTTGCCTGATTGAATCGGATGAACGCTAAACGTTCGGTCTCGACTTTGACATACATGTCGACAGCGAATTGCTGGAATAGCCGACGGCACTTCAGAATGACATTCTCCTCATGTGTACGAATCATCATACGATACGCATAGTAATTCATTGCGCTTAGATTTTTATTCGTTGATGCGCCTGAAAATGCAAAATTAAATGAATTGTTAATGGAAACCAATAATAGCAATAATAGCAATAATTAGTGTGTGAATATTGTACCTGTAATTGGATCGACCATCTTCAACGTGATGTCGTATCCGTCTTGCCCTTGCCAATAAATGATTTGATATTGTAACGCATCGTACAAACGATGTGTCTCGTTTACACGATGCATGATATTGCTTCTTCGCTGAACGACAATGTCTCGCGATTTAGTTGGATCGCCAACAATAATTGCAGCAACATCATTAACGGTGGGTGCATTGAATCTTCGCACATGTTCACCTGTTGGGGTACAATCCGCTCTTATGACAAATTTGTGCGTATCCGATGGCATTCGTTCCAATGCTGTTTTGAGCATATTAACCACAGCATTATTAGCGTGAAAAATGCTTGCAACTGTTCAATAATTCGTCTCTTTAACTGTTGTGTTCTCTGTATATTGCACCGCACATTCAGCTGATCCACCATCGACGAAATGAAATATATTTGCAGAAATTGATGCGGTTCATCTCGTATTGGCACCATTGAACCATGCAAATGATATATTTGTCCTTGTATCTGTAATTGCAAACAATAATTTTTTGAAGAATACGGGTGTGAGTGATTGGTTATGTGTGTTGTATTTTTTACCTTGCAAGTCGGCATGAAGCCGCCTTCTCGAATGATATTAGCTCCAAAGGAAGTCATGCGAAAGCAGTTATTGTATTCAAGGATGTGTTGAAGAAAATGGATGGAATCGGGATCACTTCCATCGAACAATGGTTTCAGTGGCTTTGGTGGTGTAACTAATGGATCCAGTTTGACTTTTCCACTTGCGCAGCACAATCCAGCCGTTTCTCTTTTGAACTTTAACGCATTGCAATATCGGCATATAGTCGTCATTGGTCCAATATCTAAATTTTCATCATCACTGTAGTTCGCAGTGGGATCATATTGGAATGCCAAGCGATTGTATGATGCCAATGATCTTCGTGTGCTCACGCGTTGTCTCAATCGGGCATTTTGTCTTATATTTTGTCTTTCTTCGCTTAAGTTCTGTGAATACACTTGTTGCTGGCTTGCATGACTTGTGCGGCGGCCGATGTTCGCACGTCGTACTCTAGGCAATTTGGACTATGGACAGAGTGGTGAATTTAACCTCAAATGCACGATGCACATAATTTACACAGTTCAACTTACCACCTTAAAGACAAATGCCTGCTGTTGAAATTGAATAAAAATTTGCACAATACACGTGATTGATTTGATGGTTTCCAATTGAAATGTTAGGAAACGAATAACTTATTTTTTTTACTTTTTTTTTCACAATTTCACAGTGAACACAATACCGGTTTGTCACGTGAAATTAACTGAGCAGAGAACAATGAGTAGCTGTCAAACAATGTATCACGCACCAGCGCCATATACTTAAAATATTGGTTTGTAGTACATGCTATGTATCAGAAATGGCGCTGTATGTGAAAAAAGATTTTCCCGCTTTTCTGTTGAAATGTTTCCTGAATTTTCTTTGCTATAAACCTCACGGAGCCCGAGACCTTTCCAACGAATGCAAAACCGTGGAAATCGGTTCGTGCGTTCTGGAGTTATAGCGTCAGGAAGGAAAACCCGACTTATTTTTATATACATAGTAGATTATTATTATTATTATTATTATTATTATTATTATTATTATTATTATTATTATTATTATTATTATTATTATTATTATTATTATTATTATTATTATTATTATTATTATTATTATTATTATTATTATTATTATTTTATTATTATTATTATTATTATTATTATTATTATTATTATTATTATTATTATTATTATTATTATTATTATTATTATTATTATTATTATTATTATTATTATTATTATTATTATTATTATTATTATTATTATTATTATTATATTATTATTATTATTATTATTATTATTATTATTATTATTATTATTATTATTATTATTATTATTATTATTATTATTATTATTATTATTATTATTATTATTATTATTATTATTATTATTATTATTATATTATTATTATTATTATTATTATTATTATTATTATTATTATTATTATTATTATTATTATTATTATTATTATTATTATTATTATTATTATTATTATTATTATTATTATTATTATTATTATTATTATTATTATTATTATTATTATTATTATTATTATTATTATTATTATTATTATTATTATTATTATTATTATTATTATTATTATTATTATTATTATTATTATTTATTATTATTATTATTATTATTATTATTATTATTATTATTATTATTATTATTATTATTATTATTATTATTATTATTATTATTATTATTATTATTATTATTATTATTATTATTATTATTATTATTATTATTATTATTTTATTATTATTATTATTATTATTATTATTATTATTATTATTATTATTATTATTATTATTATTATTATTATTATTATTATTATTATTATTATTATTATTATTATTATTATTATTATTATTATTATTATTATTATTATTATTATTATTATTATTATTATTATTATTATTATTATTATTATTATTATTATTATTATTATTATTATTATTATTATTATTATTATTATTATTATTATTATTATTATTATTATTATTATTATTATTATTATTATTATTATTATTATTATTATTATTATTATTATTATTATTATTATTATTATTATTTATTATTATTATTATTATTATTATTATTATTATTATTATTATTATTATTATTATTATTATTATTATTATTATTATTATTTATTATTATTATTATTATTATTATTATTATTATTATTATTATTATTATTATTATTATTATTATTATTATTATTATTTATTATTATTATTATTATTATTATTATTATTATTATTATTATTATTATTATTATTATTATTATTATTATTATTATTATTATTATTATTATTATTATTATTATTATTATTATTATTATTATTATTTATTATTATTATTATTATTATTATTATTATTATTATTATTATTATTATTATTATTATTATTATTATTATTATTATTATTATTATTATTATTATTATTATTATTATTATTATTATTATTATTATTATTATTATTATTATTATTATTATTATTATTATTATTATTATTATTATTATTATTATTATTATTATTATTATTATTATTATTATTATTATTATTATTATTATTATTATTATTATTATTATTATTATTATTATTATTATTATTATTATTATTATTATTATTATTATTATTATTATTATTATTATTATTATTATTATTATTATTATTATTATTATTATTATTATTATTATTATTATTATTATTATTATTATATTATTATTATTATTATTATTATTATTATTATTATTATTATTATTATTATTATTATTATTATTATTATTATTATTATTATTATTATTATTATTATTATTATTATTATTATTATTATTATTATTATTATTATTATTATTATTATTAATTATTATTATTATTATTATTATTATTATTATTATTATTATTATTATTATTATTATTATTATTATTATTATTATTATTATTATTATTATTATTATTATTATTATTATTATTATTATTATTATTATTATTATTATTATTATTATTATTATTATTATTATTATTATTATTATTATTATTATTATTATTATTATTATTATTATTATTATTATTATTATTATTATTATTATTATTATTATTATTATTATTATTATTATTATTATTATTATTATTATTATTATTATTATTATTATTATTATTATTATTATTATTATTATTATTATTATTATTATTATTATTATTATTATTATTATTATTATTATTATTATTATTATTATTATTATTATTATTATTATTATTATTATTATTATTATTATTATTATTATTATTATTATTATTATTATTATTATTATTATTATTATTATTATTATTATTATTATTATTATTATTATTATTATTATTATTATTATTATATTATTATTATTATTATTATTATTATTATTATTATTATTATTATTATTATTATTATTATTATTATTATTATTATTATTATTATTATTATTTATTATTATTATTATTATTATTATTATTATTATTATTATTATTATTATTATTATTATTATTATTATTATTATTATTATTATTATTATTATTATTATTATATTATTATTATTATTATTATTATTATTATTATTATTATTATTATTATTATTATTATTATTATTATTATTATTATTATTATTATTATTATTATTATTATTATTATTATTATTATTATTATTATTATTATTATTATTATTATTATTATTATTATTATTATTATTATTATTATTATTATTATTATTATTATTATTATTATTATTATTATTATTATTATTATTATTATTATTATTATTATTATTATTATTATTATTATTATTATTATTATTATTATTATTATTATTATTATTATTATTATTATTATTATTATTATTATTATTATTATTATTATTATTATTATTATTATTATTATTATTATTATTATTATTATTATTATTATTATTATTATTATTATTATTATTATTATTATTATTATTATTATTATTATTATTATTATTATTATATTATTATTATTATTATTATTATTATTATTATTATTATTATTATTATTATTATTATTATTATTATTATTATTATTATTATTATTATTATTATTATTATTATTATTATTATTATTATTATTATTATTATATTATTATTATTATTATTATTATTATTATTATTATTATTATTATTATTATTATTATTATTATTATTATTATATTATTATTATTATTATTATTATATTATTATTATTATTATTATTATTATTATTATTATTATTATTATTATTATTATTATTATTATTATTATGATTATTATTATTATTATTATTATTATTATTATTATTATTATTATTATTATTATTATTATTATTATTATTATTATTATTATTATTATTATTATTATTATTATTTTATTATTATTATTATTATTATTATTATTATTATTATTATTATTATTATTATTATTATTATTATTATTATTATTATTATTATTATTATTATTATTATTATTATTATTATTATTATTATTATTATTATTATTATTATTATTATTATTATTATTATTATTATTATTATATTATTATTATTATTATTATTATTATATTATTATTATTATTATTATTATTATTATTATTATTATTATTATTATTATTATTATTATTATTATTATTATTATTATATTATTATTATTATTATTATTATTATTATTATTATTATTATTATTATTATTATTATTATTATTATTATTATTATTATTATTATTATTATTATTATTATTATTATTATTATTATTATTATTATTTATTATTATTATTATTATTATTATTATTATTATTATTATTATTATTATTATTATTATTATTATTATTATTATTATTATTATTATTATTATTATTATTATTATTATTATTATTATTATTATTATTATTATTATTTTATTATATTATTATTATTATTATTATTATTATTATTATTATTATTATTATTATTATTATTATTATTATTATTATTATTATTATTATTATTATTATTATTATTATTATTATTATTATTATTATTATTATTATTATTATTATTATTATTATTATTATTATTATTATTATTATTATTATTATTATTATTATTATTATTATTATTATTATTATTATTATTATTATTATTATTATTATTATTATTATTTATTATTATTATTATTATTATTATTATTATTATTATTATTATTATTATTATTATTATTATTATTATTATTATTATTATTATTATTATTATTATTATTATTATTATTATTATTATTATTATTATTATTATTATTATTATTATTATTATTATTATTATTATTATTATTATTATTATTATTATTATTATTATTATTATTATTATTATTATTATTATTATTATTATTATTATTATTATTATTATTATTATTATTATTATTATTATTATTATTATTATTATTATTATTATTATTATTATTATTATTATTATTATTATTATTATTATTATTATTATTATTATTATTATTATTATTATTATTATTATTATTATTATTATTATTATTATTATTATTATTATTATTATTATTATTATTATTATTATTATTATTATTATTATTATTATTATTATTATTATTATTATTATTATTATTATTATTATTATTATTATTATTATTATTATTATTATTATTATTATTATTATTATTATTATTATTATTATATTATTATTATTATTATTATTATTATTATTATTATTATTATTATTATTATTATTATTATTATTATTATTATTATTATTATTATTATTATTATTATTATTATTATTATTATTATTATTATTATTATTATTATTATTATTTATTATTATTATTATTATTATTATTATTATTATTATTATTATTATTATTATTATTATTATTATTATTATTATTATTATTATTATTATTATTATTATTATTATTATTATTATTATTATTATTATTATTATTATTATTATTATTATTATTATTATTATTATTATTATTATTATTATTATTATTATTATTATTATTATTATTATTATTATTATTATTATTATTATTATTATTATTATTATTATTATTATTATTATTATTATTATTATTATTATTATTATTATATTATTATTATTATTATTATTATTATTATTATTATTATTATTATTATTATTATTATTATTATTATTATTATTATTATTATTATTATTATTATTATTATTATTATTATTATTATTATTATTATTATTATTATTATTATTATTATTATTATTATTATTATTATTATTATTATTATTATTATTATTATTATTATTATTATTATTATTATTATTATTATTATTATTATTATTATTATTATTATTATTATTATTATTATTATTATTATTATTATTATTATTATTATTATTATTATTATTATTATTATTATTATTATTATTATTATTATTATTATTATTATTATTATTATTATTATTATTATTATTATTATTATTATTATTATTATTATTATTATTATTATTATTATTATTATTATTATTATTATTATTATTATTATTATTATTATTATTATTATTATTATTATTATTATTATTATTATTATTATTATTATTATTATTATTATTATTATTATTATTATTATTATTATTATTATTATTATTATTATTATTATTATTATTATTATTATTATTATTATATTATTATTATTATTATTATTATTATTATTATTATTATTATTATATTATTATTATTATTATTATTATTATTATTATTATTATTATTATTATTATTATTATTATTATTATTATTATTATTATTATTATTATTATTATTATTATTATTATTATTATTATTATTATTATTATGATTATTATTATTATTATTATTATTATTATTATTATTATTATTATTATTATTATTATTATTATTATTATTATTATTATTATTATTATTATTATTATTATTATTATTATTATTATTATTATTATTATTATTATTAATTATTATTATTATTATTATTATTATTATTATTATTATTATTATTATTATTATTATTATTATTATTATTATTATTATTATTATTATTATTATTATTATTATTTATTATTATTATTATTATTATTATTATTATTATTATTATTATTATTATATTATTATTATTATTATTATTATTATTATTATTATTATTATTATTATTATTATTATTATTATTATTATTATTATTATTATTATTATTATTATTATTATTATTATTATTATTATTATTATTATTATTATTATTATTATTATTATTATTATTATTATTATTATTATTATTATTATTATATTATTATTATTATTATTATTATTATTATTATTATTATTATTATTATTATTATTATTATTATTATTATTATTATTATTATTATTATTATTATTATTATTATTATTATTATTATTATTATTATTATTATTATTATTATTATTATTATTATTATATTATTATTATTATTATTATTATTATTATTATTATTATTATTATTATTATTATTATTATTATTATTATTATTATTATTATTATTATTATATTATTATTATTATTATTATTATTATTATTATTATTATTATTATTATTAATTATTATTATTATTATTATTATTTATTATTATTATTATTATTATTATTATTATTATTATTATTATTATTATTATTATTATTATTATTATTATTATTATTATTATTATTATTATTATTATTATTATTATTATTATTATTATTATTATTATTATTATTATTATTATTATTATTATTATTATTATTATTATTATTATTATTATATTATTATTATTATTATTATTATTATTATTATTATTATTATTATTATTATTATTATTATTATTATTATTATTATTATTATTATTATTATTATTATTATTATTATTATTATTATTATTATTATTATTATTATTATTATTATTATTATTATTATTATTATTATTATTATTATTATTATTATTATTATTATTATTATTATTATTATTATTATTATTATTATTATTATTATTATTATTATTATTATTATTATTATTATTATATTATTATTATTATTATTATTATTATTATTATTATTATTATTATTATTATTATTATTATTATTATTATTATTATTATTATTATTATTATTATTATTATTATTATTATTATTATTATTATTATTATTATTATTTATTATTATTATTATTATTATTATTATTATTATTATTATTATTATTATTATTATTATTATTATTATTATTATTATTATTATTATTATTATTATTATTATTATTATTATTATTATTATTATTATTATTATTATTATTATTTATTATTATTATTATTATTATTATTATTATTATTATTATTATTATTATTATATTATTATTATTATTATTATTATTATTATTATTATTATTATTATTATTATTATTATTATTATTATTATTATTATTATTATTATTATTATTATTATTATTATTATTATTATTATTATTATTATTATTATTATTATTATTATTATTATTATTATTATATTATTATTATTATTATTATTATTATTATTATTATTATTATTTATTATTATTATTATTATTATTATTATTATTATTATTATTATTATTATTATTATTATTATTATTATTATTATATTATTATTATTATTATTATTATTATTATTATTATTATTATTATTATTATTATTATTATTATTATTATTATTATTATTATTATTATTATTATTATTATTATTATTATTATTATTATTATTATTATTATTATTATTATTATTATTATTATTATTATTATTATTATTATTATTATTATTATTATTATATTATTATTATTATTATTATTATTATTATTATTATTATTATTATTATTATTATTATTATTATTATTATTATTATTATTATTATTATTATTATTATTATTATTATTATTATTATTATTATTATTATTATTATTATTATTATTATTATTATTATTATTATTATTATTATTATTATTATTATTATTATTATTATTATTATTATTATTTATTATTATTATTATTATTATTATTATTATTATTATTATATTATTATTATTATTATTATTATTATTATTATTATTATTATTATTATATTATTATTATTATTATTATTATTATTATTATTATTATTATTATTATTATTATTATTATTATTATTATTATTATTATTATTATTATTATTATTATTATTATTATTATTATTATTATATTATTATTATTATTATTATTATTATTATTATTATTATTATTATTATTATTATTATTATTATTATTATTATTATTATTATTATTATTATTATTATTATTATTATTATTATTATTATTATTATTATTATTATTATTATTATTATTATTATTATTATTATTATTATTATTATTATTATTATTATTATTATTATTATTATTATTATTATTATTATTATTATTATTATTATTATTATTATTATTATTATATTATTATTATTATTATTATTATTATTATTATTATTATTATTATTATTATTATTATTATTATTATTATTATTATTATTATTATTATATTTTATTATTATTATTATTATTATTATTATTATTATTATTATTATTATTATTATTATTATTATTATTATTATTATTATTATTATTATTATTATTATTATTATTATTATTATTATTATTATTATTATTATTATTATTATTATTATTATTATTATTATTATTATTATTATTATTATTATTATTATTATTATTATTATTATTATTATTATTATTATTATTATTATTATTATTATTATTATTATTATATTATTATTATTATTATTATTATTATTATTATTATTATTATTATTATTATTATTATTATTATTATTATTATTATTATTATTATTATTATTATTATTATTATTATTATTATTATTATTATTATTATTATTATTATTATTATTATTATTATTATTATTATATTATTATTATTATTATTATTATTTATTATTATTATTATTATTATTATTATTATTATTATTATTATTATTATTATTATTATTATTATTATTATTATTATTATTATTATTATTATTATTATTATTATTATTATTATTATTATTATTATTATTATTATTATTATTATTATTATTATTATTATTATTATTATTATTATTATATTATTATTATTATTATTATTATTATTATTATTATTATTATTATTATTATTATTATTATTATTATTATTATTATTATATTATTATTATTATTATTATTATTATTATTATTATTATTATTATTATTATTATTATTATTAATTATTATTATTATTATTATTATTATTATTATTATTATTATTATTATTATTATTATTATTATTATTATTATTATTATTATTATTATTATTATTATTATTATTATTATTATTATTATTATATTATTATTATTATTATTATTATTATTATTATTATTATTATTATTATTATTATTATTATTATTATTATTATTATATTATTATTATTATTATTATTATTATTATTATTATTATTATTATTATTATTATATTATTATTATTATTATTATTATTATTATTATTATTATTATTATCATTATTATTATTATTATTATTATTATTATTATTATTATTATTATTATTATTATTATTATTATTATTATTATTAATTATTATTATTATTATTATTATTATTATTATTATTATTATTATTATTATTATTATTATTATTATTATTATTATTATTATTATTATTATTATTATTATTATTATTATTATTATTATTATTATTATTATTATTATTATTATTATTATATTATTATTATTATTATTATTATTATTATTATTATTATTATTATTAATAAT
>CAVMKG010000765.1:0-34861 GCA_963682025.1 Cordilura impudica
ATACAAATACAAATACAAATACAAATACAAATACAAATACAAATACAAATACAAATACAAATACAAATACAATAAACAAATACAAATACTTATAAAATACAAATACAAATACAAATACAAATACAAATACAAATACAAATACAAATACAAATACAAATACAAATACAAATACAAATACAAATACAAATACAAATACAAATACAAATACAAATACAAATACAAATACAAATACAAATACAAATACAAATACAAATACAAATACAAATACAAATACAAATACAAATACAAATACAAATACAAATACAAATACAAATACAAATACAAATACAAATACAAATACAAATACAAATACAAATACAATACAAATACAAATACAAATACAAATACAAATACAAATACAAATACAAATACAAATACAAATACAAATACAAATACAAATACAAATACAAATACAAATACAAATACAAATACAAATACAAATACAAATACAAATACAAATACAAATACAAATACAAATACAAATACAAATACAAATACAAATACAAATACAAATACAAATACAAATACAAATACAAATACAAATACAAATACAAATACAAATACAAATACAAATACAAATACAAATACAACAAATACAAATACAAATACAAATACAAATACAAATACAAATACAAATACAAATACAAATACAAATACAAATACAAATACAAATACAAATACAAATACAAATACAAATACAAATACAAATACAAATACAAATACAAATACAAATACAAATACAAATACAAATACAAATACAAATACAAATACAAATACAAATACAAATACAAATACAAATACAAATACAAATACAAATACAAATACAAATACAAATACAAATACAAATACAAATACAAATACAAATACAAATACAAATACAAATACAAATACAAATACAAATACAAATACAAATACAAATACAAATACAAATACAAATACAAATACAAATACAAATACAAATACAAATACAAATACAAATACAAATACAAATACAAATACAAATACAAATACAAATACAAATACAAATACAAATACAAATACAAATACAAATACAAATACAAATACAAATACAAATACAAATACAAATACAAATACAAATACAAATACAAATACAAATACAAATACAAATACAAATACAAATACAAATACAAATACAAATACAAATACAAATACAAATACAAATACAAATACAAATACAAATACAAATACAAATACAAATACAAATACAAATACAAATACAAATACAAATACAAATACAAATACAAATACAAATACAAATACAAATACAAATACAAATACAAATACAAATACAAATACAAATACAAATACAAATACAAATACAAATACAAATACAAATACAAATACAAATACAAATACAAATACAAATACAAATACAAATACAAATACAAATACAAATACAAATACAAATACAAATACAAATACAAATACAATACAAATACAAATACAAATACAAATACAAATACAAATACAAATACAAATACAAATACAAATACAAATACAAATACAAATACAAATACAAATACAAATACAAATACAAATACAAATACAAATACAAATACAAATACAAATACAAATACAAATACAAATACAAATACAAATACAAATACAAATACAAATACAAATACAAATACAAATACAAATACAAATACAAATACAAATACAAATACAAATACAAATACAAATACAAATACAAATACAAATACAAATACAAATACAAATACAAATACAAATACAAATACAAATACAAATACAAATACAAATACAAATACAAATACAAATACAAATACAAATACAAATACAAATACAAATACAAATACAAATACAAATACAAATACAAATACAAATACAAATACAAATACAAATACAAATACAAATACAAATACAAATACAAATACAAATACAAATACAAATACAAATACAAATACAAATACAAATACAAATACAAATACAAATACAAATACAAATACAAATACAAATACAAATACAAATACAAATACAAATACAAATACAAATACAAATACAAATACAAATACAAATACAAATACAAATACAAATACAAATACAAATACAAATACAAATACAAATACAAATACAAATACAAATACAAATACAAATACAAATACAAATACAAATACAAATACAAATACAAATACAAATACAAATACAAATACAAATACAAATACAAATACAAATACAAATACAAATACAAATACAAATACAAATACAAATACAAATACAAATACAAATACAAATACAAATACAAATACAAATACAAATACAAATACAAATACAAATACAAATACAAATACAAATACAAATACAAATACAAATACAAATACAAATACAAATACAAATACAAATACAAATACAAATACAAATACAAATACAAATACAAATACAAATACAAATACAAATACAAATACAAATACAAATACAAATACAAATACAAATACAAATACAAATACAAATACAAATACAAATACAAATACAAATACAAATACAAATACAAATACAAATACAAATACAAATACAAATACAAATACAAATACAAATACAAATACAAATACAAATACAAATACAAATACAAATACAAATACAAATACAAATACAAATACAAATACAAATACAAATACAAATACAAATACAAATACAAATACAAATACAAATACAAATACAAATACAAATACAAATACAAATACAAATACAAATACAAATACAAATACAAATACAAATACAAATACAAATACAAATACAAATACAAATACAAATACAAATACAAATACAAATACAAATACAAATACAAATACAAATACAAATACAAATACAAATACAAATACAAATACAAATACAAATACAAATACAAATACAAATACAAATACAAATACAAATACAAATACAAATACAAATACAAATACAAATACAAATACAAATACAAATACAAATACAAATACAAATACAAATACAAATACAAATACAAATACAAATACAAATACAAATACAAATACAAATACAAATACAAATACAAATACAAATACAAATACAAATACAAATACAAATACAAATACAAATACAAATACAAATACAAATACAAATACAAATACAAATACAAATACAAATACAAATACAAATACAAATACAAATACAAATACAAATACAAATACAAATACAAATACAAATACAAATACAAATACAAATACAAATACAAATACAAATACAAATACAAATACAAATACAAATACAAATACAAATACAAATACAAATACAAATACAAATACAAATACAAATACAAATACAAATACAAATACAAATACAAATACAAATACAAATACAAATACAAATACAAATACAAATACAAATACAAATACAAATACAAATACAAATACAAATACAAATACAAATACAAATACAAATACAAATACAAATACAAATACAAATACAAATACAAATACAAATACAAATACAAATACAAATACAAATACAAATACAAATACAAATACAAATACAAATACAAATACAAATACAAATACAAATACAAATACAAATACAAATACAAATACAAATACAAATACAAATACAAATACAAATACAAATACAAATACAAATACAAATACAAATACAAATACAAATACAAATACAAATACAAATACAAATACAAATACAAATACAAATACAAATACAAATACAAATACAAATACAAATACAAATACAAATACAAATACAAATACAAATACAAATACAAATACAAATACAAATACAAATACAAATACAAATACAAATACAAATACAAATACAAATACAAATACAAATACAAATACAAATACAAATACAAATACAAATACAAATACAAATACAAATACAAATACAAATACAAATACAAATACAAATACAAATACAAATACAAATACAAATACAAATACAAATACAAATACAAATACAAATACAAATACAAATACAAATACAAATACAAATACAAATACAAATACAAATACAAATACAAATACAAATACAAATACAAATACAAATGCAAATGCAAATGCAAATGCAAATGCAAATGCAAATGCAAATGCAAATGCAAATGCAAATGCAAATGCAAATGCAAATGCAAATGCAAATGCAAATGCAAATGCAAATGCAAATGCAAATGCAAATGCAAATGCAAATGCAAATGCAAATGCAAATGCAAATGCAAATGCAAATGCAAATGCAAATGCAAATGCAAATGCAAATGCAAATGCAAATGCAAATGCAAATGCAAATGCAAATGCAAATGCAAATGCAAATGCAAATGCAAATGCAAATGCAAATGCAAATGCAAATGCAAATGCAAATGCAAATGCAAATGCAAATGCAAATGCAAATGCAAATGCAAATGCAAATGCAAATGCAAATGCAAATGCAAATGCAAATGCAAATGCAAATGCAAATGCAAATGCAAATGCAAATGCAAATGCAAATGCAAATGCAAATGCAAATGCAAATGCAAATGCAAATGCAAATGCAAATGCAAATGCAAATGCAAATGCAAATGCAAATGCAAATGCAAATGCAAATGCAAATGCAAATGCAAATGCAAATGCAAATGCAAATGCAAATGCAAATGCAAATGCAAATGCAAATGCAAATGCAAATGCAAATGCAAATGCAAATGCAAATGCAAATGCAAATGCAAATGCAAATGCAAATGCAAATGCAAATGCAAATGCAAATGCAAATGCAAATGCAAATGCAAATGCAAATGCAAATGCAAATGCAAATGCAAATGCAAATGCAAATGCAAATGCAAATGCAAATGCAAATGCAAATGCAAATGCAAATGCAAATGCAAATGCAAATGCAAATGCAAATGCAAATGCAAATGCAAATGCAAATGCAAATGCAAATGCAAATGCAAATGCAAATGCAAATGCAAATGCAAATGCAAATGCAAATGCAAATGCAAATGCAAATGCAAATGCAAATGCAAATGCAAATGCAAATGCAAATGCAAATGCAAATGCAAATGCAAATGCAAATGCAAATGCAAATGCAAATGCAAATGCAAATGCAAATGCAAATGCAAATGCAAATGCAAATGCAAATGCAAATGCAAATGCAAATGCAAATGCAAATGCAAATGCAAATGCAAATGCAAATGCAAATGCAAATGCAAATGCAAATGCAAATGCAAATGCAAATGCAAATGCAAATGCAAATGCAAATGCAAATGCAAATGCAAATGCAAATGCAAATGCAAATGCAAATGCAAATGCAAATGCAAATGCAAATGCAAATGCAAATGCAAATGCAAATGCAAATGCAAATGCAAATGCAAATGCAAATGCAAATGCAAATGCAAATGCAAATGCAAATGCAAATGCAAATGCAAATGCAAATGCAAATGCAAATGCAAATGCAAATGCAAATGCAAATGCAAATGCAAATGCAAATGCAAATGCAAATGCAAATGCATGCAAATGCAAATGCAAATGCAAAATGCAAATGCAAATGCAAATGCAAATGCAAATGCAAATGCAAATGCAAATGCAAATGCAAATGCAAATGCAAATGCAAATGCAAATGCAAATGCAAATGCAAATGCAAAAAATCATGCAAATGCAAATGCAAATGCAAATGCAAATGCAAATGCAAATGCAAATGCAAATGCAAATGCAAATGCAAAATGCAAATGCAAATGCAAATGCAAATGCAAATGCAAATGCAAATGCAAATGCAAATGCAAATGCAAATGCAAATGCAAATGCAAATGCAAATGCAAATGCAAATGCAAATGCAAATGCAAATGCAAATGCAAATGCAAATGCAAATGCAAATGCAAATGCAAATGCAAATGCAAATGCAAATGCAAATGCAAATGCAAATGCAAATGCAAATGCAAATGCAAATGCAAATGCAAATGCAAATGCAAATGCAAATGCAAATGCAAATGCAAATGCAAATGCAAATGCAAATGCAAATGCAAATGCAAATGCAAATGCAAATGCAAATGCAAATGCAAATGCAAATGCAAATGCAAATGCAAATGCAAATGCAAATGCAAATGCAAATGCAAATGCAAATGCAAATGCAAATGCAAATGCAAATGCAAATGCAAATGCAAATGCAAATGCAAATGCAAATGCAAATGCAAATGCAAATGCAAATGCAAATGCAAATGCAAATGCAAATGCAAATGCAAATGCAAATGCAAATGCAAATGCAAATGCAAATGCAAATGCAAATGCAAATGCAAAATGCAAATGCAAATGCAAATGCAAATGCAAATGCAAATGCAAATGCAAATGCAAATGCAAATGCAAATGCAAATGCAAATGCAAATGCAAATGCAAATGCAAATGCAAATGCAAATGCAAATGCAAATGCAAATGCAAATGCAAATGCAAATGCAAATGCAAATGCAAATGCAAATGCAAATGCAAATGCAAATGCAAATGCAAATGCAAATGCAAATGCAAATGCAAATGCAATGCAAATGCAAATGCAAATGCAAATGCAAATGCAAATGCAAATGCAAATGCAAATGCAAATGCAAATGCAAATGCAAATGCAAATGCAAATGCAAATGCAAATGCAAATGCAAATGCAAATGCAAATGCAAATGCAAATGCAAATGCAAATGCAAATGCAAATGCAAATGCAAATGCAAATGCAAATGCAAATGCAAATGCAAATGCAAATGCAAATGCAAATGCAAATGCAAATGCAAATGCAAATGCAAATGCAAATGCAAATGCAAATGCAAATGCAAATGCAAATGCAAATGCAAATGCAAATGCAAATGCAAATGCAAATGCAAATGCAAATGCAAATGCAAATGCAAATGCAAATGCAAATGCAAATGCAAATGCAAATGCAAATGCAAATGCAAATGCAAATGCAAATGCAAATGCAAATGCAAATGCAAATGCAAATGCAAATGCAAATGCAAATGCAAATGCAAATGCAAATGCAAATGCAAATGCAAATGCAAATGCAAATGCAAATGCAAATGCAAATGCAAATGCAAATGCAAATGCAAATGCAAATGCAAATGCAAATGCAAATGCAAATGCAAATGCAAATGCAAATGCAAATGCAAATGCAAATGCAAATGCAAATGCAAATGCAAATGCAAATGCAAATGCAAATGCAAATGCAAATGCAAATGCAAATGCAAATGCAAATGCAAATGCAAATGCAAATGCAAATGCAAATGCAAATGCAAATGCAAATGCAAATGCAAATGCAAATGCAAATGCAAATGCAAATGCAAATGCAAATGCAAATGCAAATGCAAATGCAAATGCAAATGCAAATGCAAATGCAAATGCAAATGCAAATGCAAATGCAAATGCAAATGCAAATGCAAATGCAAATGCAAATGCAAATGCAAATGCAAATGCAAATGCAAATGCAAATGCAAATGCAAATGCAAATGCAAATGCAAATGCAAATGCAAATGCAAATGCAAATGCAAATGCAAATGCAAATGCAAATGCAAATGCAAATGCAAATGCAAATGCAAATGCAAATGCAAATGCAAATGCAAATACAAATACAAATACAAATACAAATACAAATACAAATGCAAATACAAATACAAATACAAATACAAATACAAATACAAATACAAATAAAAATACAAATACAAATACAAATACAAATACAAACACAAATACAAATACAAACACAAATACAAATACAAACACAAATACAAATACAAACACAAATACAAATACAAACACAAATACAAATACAAATACAAACACAAATACAAACACAAACACAAATACAAACACAAATACAAACACAAATACAAACACAAATACAAATACAAACACAAATGCAAATACAAATACAAATACAAATACGAATACAAATACAAATACACGATCTCTATTCTTTCGTTATTAATTTTTACAAATTCATTGAAAGTAGGAACAGTTTTTTTCTTATGAATTTCCATACATTTAGATTTTTTTGGATTCAAACAAAGTCCATTTGCAGTTGCCCATATATAGATTTTTCTAAGATCATAGTTTAGCTTAATCAAATTTGCATCAATTGATTGCATTGGGCTATTCAGATATAATTGGACATCATCCGCATACAAATGCATTTTACTATGAGAAAGTTGGTTTGGCAAATCATTCACATATAGTGAGAAAAGTAGTGGTCCCAGAATCGACCCTTGTGGAACTCCCCTAGTAAGGGTTAATGGACTAGACCAAGTATTATTAGAAAATACGGATTGTGTTCGTTCCGTTAGATATGAAAATAAGAGCCGCGTTGGAATTGATGAAAATGTAAAGAAATATTGAAATTTCATGCACAAAGTATAGTGGTCAACTGTGTCAAATGCCTTAGAATGATCAAGTAGCACCAAAAAATTAATTTTTCCATCATCTAGTTCACTTCGAATATTTTCTGCAACATCAACCAAAGCAGTAACACAGCTGTGGTTTGAGCGAAATCCTGATTGTTTTTCAGTCATTAAACATTTGTCCTTAATATATTTACACATTTTTCCAGTACTTTTGAAAGAAAGCAAAGAATGGCAATTGGTCGGAACTCTGTATCAGATTTTGGAATTGGTATAATTTTAGCGTGCTTCCATACTGACGGAAAAATGCTTGACGTAAATGAGTAATATATAGTAAAAGTAATGGCAAAAGTATATTTATAAATTTCGGGTGCATGTTATCATATCCAACTGCATTAGATTTAATTTTCGCAACAATTGAAAGAACCTCAGACTGAGAGACGCAAGAGAATTCGAGCGCATCGGAATCACTATTATGTATATTGCCTATAGTTGAAAAATTATAGAAATTTTTGTCAGGTTGTATCATTGGTAAATTTGGGAAGGCACGATTTAGTTCATTGGCATCAACTTGACAGTCATTTGCTGTAACGTCTTTACCAATTCCTATTTCACGTATGGTTTTCCAAGTTTTCTTCGAATTTAGAGCAGATCCAAAGCGGGTTGAGTAATATTGTGTTTTGGCAATTCTAATTTTGTTATTGACATTACGTCTAGCCACACGGTATATAGCTTTTGATTCAGGTGTTTTGAATCGTTTCCACATCGAATAGGAAATATCTCTCTCTTGAATTAACACTTTAATATCAGTAGAAAACCATGGTTTAGTTTTAGCCGAAAAAATACAAATACATTTCATTGGAACAGCAATATCATAAATTCGTTGAACATTTCTCTCCAAAAAATAATTGTACATCCACAGATGTCATGAAATACATACTATTCCAGTCAACTCGGAAAATGTGCTCAAGCAACATATTATAATTTAAGTTCTTGAAATCTCGATAGTGATACATTTTCTCTTCGTGCTGAATTCGAAAATTATAGGTCAGGAAAATTAAATCATGTTTAGAGAAACACCCAGCTGAAACCTGATCATACAATATTACATTTGATAAGTTGGCCACAAAGAATAGATCCAGTAATGTATTATTCGTATTTGTATAATGCGTTGGAGTAGTTAACTGGTGGAAGTCCAAGCAAAAACATATCGTCACTTAATTTAGTTTCTGTTAGGATATTGGAATTAAATTCACCGCATATTACAATATCGTCATATGCAACAGTTAGTGTTTCCAATGTTGAAATGAAGTCAGCAAATGATATTCTCTTGTTGGGTCTGTAAACATAACCAACAAGCATTTTTTCCCACACGATATAAATTCAACAAAAATAAACTCCACTTTATCCAGCTTACGTGACGTTTTACAAATTTTACAAGAAATATTATCTTATATAAAAATGGCAACTCCCCCGGCATTACCTTTTCTGTCAGTTCTAAAGGTTTTGTATCCATTTAAACAAATTAGACAATTAGACGTGTTTTCAGAGAGCCAAGTTTCAGAGACACAAACTATGCTAACATTTGAATTTTCGAAAACCAATCTAAACTCGTCGACCTTGTTATTCAAGCTTTGTGCATTTATATCAGCGACTGTGATACCTTGCCTATGTTTGGTTAAAATTTTCACCATATTCATCGTCATATCTTTGGAACTTCCACTTAACAAATTATCATTTCCCATTAGAATAATTTCTTAGCAAACAACTATTCATAAGTATAAGTAAAACAAGTAACAGATATTCGTAAACATAATATTACAAGGACAAAGAATATTGTTAGGTTTTTACAAAAAATTTCGACAGTTATATAAGTTTTGAGTTTAAAAACAATTAATTTGATTAGTACTGTATTAATTATGCATGAATAAACTGTAATTGTATAAAGCAAAAATTTAATTATTAGATGGAAAAAACTGGTTCAATTGATCAAGAAATTCTATTCTGCTTGGCTCATCATTATCCTTTTCCTTCACATAAACTATTCCGCGCTGCGTAAAGGCCGTTAATATTCGGTTCGTTTTTTTTTAAACCAAGTGCGGCTTTAAATATTTCGTAATTGTGGGGTGTTAAGTTTTCATTGATGTAAAAAGGTTCACTGCTATCAAATCCTGCATGGTGCAAACGAAGGGGTGTTTTATTTTTACGACGATACGCTGCCATTGTTTTTAGTAAAAAGTTCTTTTCATACGGCGAGTTAAGTTTTACTACAATTGGAGGATCATCTACATTCCTATTATTTTTCATATGTTTTACGCGAAAAATTGATTTATAAAAAGGCATTGTTATTTTTAACGTATCACATATATTTCCAAAAATTAATTGTAGATCTTCATTATTATAAAACGGCACACCTGTTATACGTAAATCAGACGCTACGACCGAGTTTTCTTGTTTAAGTATTTTAGCATTTAAATTTGTTAAATCGGCTTTTAGCCGTGCAATTTCAGTATTCACTGTTTCTAATGCCGTTTTCTTTTCTGACAAAAAATGTCCCTTTTTGCCCTTTTTTCGAAAAGTGTATTTTTTATATATATTCTGAATTAAGAGCAACCTTATCTTATGCATCAATTGAAAGGTCCAAAGTCAAGCCCTCGAAAATCACAAATAATTCTAGCCATTGACTTCTTTCAGGTCATAGTGAGAATATTTCCCCATTGTTCCTCTTTTTTAAATATTTTCACCCTATGAATGGTAATCAAAATTTTTTTGCATTTATGAACACAGCACTTTGAGACCTTTCGATTGATATATAATATAAGGTTGCTCTTAATTCAGAATATATAAAAAAATACATTTTTCCAAAAAAGGGCAAAAAAAAGGGCGACATTTTCTGTCAGAAAAGAAAACGGCATAAGTCTTTAACTTTATCATTAATTTCCAAAGTTCTTTTCTAACATCATTTATTATTTCATTTTTTAAGTCACTGAATCTCTTTTCAATTTCAATAAAAATGCTTATCTTTGTCTCTTCTATCATTGTTTTTATAAGTTGTGATTGCTCACTGAAAAATCGTTTTGCTTCGTAAATTGTATGTCTAACCAGTTCCGAAGACGAGTCGCTGATAGATTTGGATTTGAGAACACTAGCTCAGATAACTCAGAGGTATTTGATGGCGAAGTGCTTATACCAGCTTCACTAGCTGTTCTCTTAGAATTGCGCTTTGACATAATTATTGATATGTATGTATGTATGTTTATAGTGTGAAATTTTTGCAAATTGTTTGTTTTATGGTTGCTCACTGCTTTTTTGTTTTTTTTTTTAATATTGTTTCTTGTTCTGTTTTATGTATTGTTTTGGAAGATTATTGATTATGTTTATTAGAAAGTTATATTTAGCATTTGTGTTATAGATTTATTGTTTTTAAAACACAGCAATGTTTCAGAAATATGTTCGTTAAAAATTCAATTCAATGTTTTAGTAATATTTTTACGATATATTTATTTATTTAAACTATTTTATCGGAGCGAACAAAAAAACACGTCTGACTCTCGCGAAGCACTGCTTTTTCCCCCTTAATGTAAGAATTTTTAAAAAGCCGTTCTTAGTGGACCTTTACGCCGGGAGAGGAACATACAGTCCAAATTTGAAGCTTCTGGGTCGAATGGTTTGGGCTGGTTGATTATCATCCTCTCAACTCTTATATACAGATTTGGTTTTTTATTTTCTTTAATTTCGTTTTGGCTTACAAACTCAAGAATAGCTCTATTATATTTAGATTCAGTTTTATTGTCATTGAGTTTTTTTATATGGCTTCTTCGTCGGAAAAAGATGACTGAGGCGTTTAAGTTGAAATATCCATATCTTATTTCCCTCTCCATCGTCCAAATTTAAAGTGATCTTAGGACCAATTTGCGTATCCTTCAATTTGCATCCAGTTATTATATAGGGATGCCCAAATTTTAAGTTGTCTAATCTGGTGAAGCCTTTTCTAGATTTGTTTCCCGAGTTGTTGAATGTATTTAAAAAAACCACATATTATATTATTTTGGTGGTTGAACTGTTTCGAACAAACTTACTAATGAATATAGTAAATCAGTGCTGTAATTATACTCTTTTTTGGGAATCAACTGTATCAAGTTTTATGAGCATGTTAAAACACTTTTCCAATGTTTGATCTAGATTTGCTTTATGTTAGGGGTTTGAAGCATGTGTACCGATAAGTGTCCACATTTCTAAAATTACATTTGTGTTTTTGGTTTACAATCTATATTCCATTTTCGGTTCATTGTGGTCATGATAAAACATATGAAGGGTACTCATGATACCGCTTAAAACCCTAGTAAACTGTGCAAACTGCGCATTTTTCCACTCCCGCAAATGAACTGTCAATAATTGTTTGAAAATTCACTTGCACAACACTTGTAAATTTGTCAGACAATTTAGTATCGTAAGCTTGAAATGCTTAATTGTGCAATTGATTAGTCAGCTGTTTGGTGTTTCCTTTTGTTACAAAAAATAAAATAGTGTTAAAATAGGATTTTGAAATACGAATATAGAAAATAAGCATAAACCAAATTTGAGTGGCATTGTTATTAATTTTTTTTGGCTGCAGATATGAAAAAATTCATATCGGATGCTGTATTTATATGGGGACTGGGTCGAAATATGGACCGATCCTAACCATATTTGGCAAAGTCACTTATATTTTGAAAAAATATATACGAACCAAATTTGAGAAAAATCTGTGCAATATTTTCGTTTTTTGATAGATTTGAGTGAAGATCGGGAAGCAGCTCTATATGGGGCCTATGACTAAGAATTGTCCTATAGGAATTATTTTTGGACTACTGATTAATGGATATAACAAACACATAGAAACCTAATTTGACTAAGATCTATATGATAATTTGGATCTTATGGCAATTTATATCGATTTTATAGTTGTCATTTGTATGGAGACTAGGTCTGAACATGGACCGAATTTCACCAATTTCAATACAGTTCATTCCATGGCCGGTGAAAGCTTATATACCAAATTTCATCAAAATATATTCATATTTTCAACCTGTAGTTGGACTGCAAGTTTTACATGGATACACACACAGACGGACGGACGGACGGACGGACATCGCTAAATCGACTCAGAAATTGATTCTGAGTCAATCGGTATAATAAAAGATGGGTCTGGGTCAAATATTTTGGGTAGTTTCAAACAGCAGCACAAAGTCATTATACCCAAACCTCATGGTGGTGTAGGGTATAAAAGAACTCATACGTACAGGCATTTTTATTTTGGATAAAATTTTTATGCTTTCTTTTTATTTAATTTATTTTTTGTTTTGACATTTCTATCGACATTATTGACATTAACTATTAAAAATTGCACTATAGTTTAAAAAGGGGCTTCACGAATCCAGTCTCGCAAATTTGCACAATTGCACAAATTATTTTTAAGCGTTTTCATGAGTACCCTTATTAATTTTTATTGGCAATCTCTAATGCATTGTTTGCGTTTTCGCAAAAATAATATACTATCAGGTGTGAAATAGGGTTATTGTTAATTTTTTATATTTGTTGTGCCTCTGAAATGTTGAAAATGGCAAAAATTAATCTAATGTTGGTCAGACGTATTTATGATTTATTGCGCAGCATTTTGCAAACTTCACCTTTTAATAAACATGTATTTTATTATTATCTGTAAGTCTTTAATTGTGTATTTAGTTTTATTAATGTAAGTGTAAATGTTTTAAACGATAGCAATATCGGACATTGACACCATGTCATAACTCTATCCCCTAACTCTATCTTAACTTTATCCCGTAAGGTATACTACACAAATTTTTCACATTTACCAATATTTCCTGGTTCTCCTATATGTAAACATTCTAGTTCTATCTATATGGCTACTCTTGCTATCAAGCTTTGTACCCTCAGGTATACTACAGATTTTTTTCAGATATCCCATTATTTCCTGATTCTCCTCTATCTATACTACTTATGGGGTTGGTGCCACGTTTTTTTAAGTTTATTTATTGATTGGGTATAAATGAGTTGTTTTCTTTTAATATGTTCTTTTCTTTATATAATTTTTTAATGAAATTCGCTTATTCATAAATGGTTTTTCTTTTGCATTCACCTCGTCGCCAATTACACTATGGTTAGGTTAGGTTAGGTTGGAAGTGGCTGTTGGTCCAAGGACCAGCACACTTAGACTCTGGGGTCCGTTGTGATACCACGGGGCGAATGGGTGTTCCCCTCAGTCCCCGCCGAAGAACCAGTTCGAGCATCTGATGAAGCCCCTAAGATGTGAAATTTCCACGTTTGAGAGTTCAGAGAGATCGTGAAGAAACGGCGATCCCAATGTCCGTAGTCTTGTTCTGGATAGCGCCGGGCAGTGGCAGAGGAAGTGTTCTACGCTCTCTACCTCCTCCACATCCAAGCAGCTACGACAGAAATCATTTGACGAGACCTTAAGGCGCTCAGCGTGTCTCCCTATAAGGCAGTGCCCAGTAACAACAGCAACTACCGTTGAGATCTCCCCACGGGGGAGTGATAATAGCGCATTTGTACGCTTTCGATTCAGAGCAGGCCAGATTTGTCTTGTGATCCTACACGTTAATCCATTAGCCCATCTGTTATTCGTTATGCCAGCGGTGCGAAGCCGAAGTTCAAGCTTGCACGATTCCAGGGGTGTACCAACACATTCCAAATCCGCTGGAACCTGTAAGGTAGTACCCTGTCTTGCCAGCTCATCCGCTTTGCAGTTTCCCGGTATGTTCATGTGCCCTGGGACCCATATGAGCCTGATGTCGAACTGCTTGGCCATCTCATTTAAGGACGTGCGGCAGCTAAGGGCGGTTCTCGTTTTCAGGAACATTGATCGCATGGATTTTACCGCGGCTTGACTATCAGAATAGATGTTGACTGCGGTCGTAGACAGAATATTCCGACCCAACCAGTCAGCAACCTCCTTTATTGCCAGTACCTCTGCCTGATATACACTGCAGTGGTCTGGCAACCTTCGAGCCAGATTTAGTCCAAGCTCCCCTGAATGGACTCCAAAACCAACCTGACCGCACAATCCGTCAGTATAGAAATTTACGGAACGCCTATTGCCTGGTGTCCTCCCAGACCAAGATTCCCTGGTCGGTATTAGTGTACAGTAGTGACGCTCAAATACGCTCCTTGGAGTAGTGTAATTCACGTTCAATGGCAAGTTCCTGTCATTCAAGATCACTCCGTGGCCACAATTGTAGCCCCGCCATTGTAGTGTGCTTCTTACTCGAATGGCCGATGAGGCCGCCGACTGCTTCCCTAATATGTCCAGTGGTATTAGGTGTAATAGGATGTTCAAGGCATCCGAAGGTGTAGTACGAAGGGCTCCAGTGATGCACATGGAAGCCATTCTCTGTACCCTTGCGAGAAGGTTGTTATTGGTGGCCTTCTCCAAAACAGCATATGCGACTACGCTGCAGCCTTGCCCCTCCAACGATACTAGCACTGGGTTTAGCGCCAAGTTCCAGAGAAGTGGTGATAGAACGCGTTCCCCTGTTCACAAATCGGGATATTTCCGACGTTCCCAGTTTAGACGTTATCCGCCTGTTGATAAGCAGATTTCCAATCAATGAGATGATCACAGAATTCACTCCTAGACTAGATAGTGCCGCTATTATCAACTCCGGTGTGATGTTGTTAAAAGCCCCTTCTATATCCAAAAAGGCTGTCATAGTGTATTCTCCTGCCGAGCGCGATTTCTCGATGGTACCTACAAGCTCGTGTAGAGCTGTTTCAGTTGACCTTCCCTTGCTGTAGGCATGTTGCCTCGTTGATAGCAGTTTAGCGTTAATAATTCTACGTAAGTAAGAGTCTATCATACGCTCCATTGCCTTCAATAGGAACGATGATAAGCTTATTGGTCTGAAATCCTTTGGGACAGTGTGTGAGCTCTTTCCAGCTTTTGGAATGAACACCACTCTTGTCTCCCTCAATTTCAAAGGAATATACGCTGTGTTTATGCAGCAAGTGAAAAGACTGCATAGCCAAGGGGAAATTTAGTCCGACACATGCTGCAATTCAGCTGGAATGATACCGTCAGGTCCCGGAAATTTGTAAGGTTTGAAGCTTTTAATCGCCCAGGTCAATATTGGTACATTAACTATCTCCGAAGCAATGTCCGCCGTGCTAGCGTCAGAGTATTCCAACGCCTGTAGTGACGTATGAGAATTGCCCGGAAAATGGGTGTCCAGTAGCAAGCTAAGTGATTCTCCACTGGAGGTGGTCCACACCCCCACTGGATCCTTCAAATAGCCTAATTTGTGAGGGGTAGAAGCCAGAACCTTTCGCAGCCTGGATGCCTCGGAAACGTCCTCTATGTTATCAGAAAACTTTTTCCCAAGAATCGCATTTTGCCATTCTAATCTTCTTGTACAAGCTGCAGCTTGTACGCCGACCAATCCTCGTCCGCTCTTGAAGACTTTGCCTTGTTAAAGAGTTTTCTGCAGGAGTCTCTACCCTGCTGCAGCTAGCTAGACCACCATGGTGGTTTCTTCTTGCCCTTAGGCCTTGCCACTGGGCAAGAAGAATCTAAAGACTTGTTAAAAACCGTCGGAATATGATCCAAAAGACAATCAATGTCCGCAGAATTGCGCGGTTCGGTTAAGGGTATTGTTTCCAATAACCCAGCAAAGGTTTTCCTATGCTTAACCCAATGTGTCCTCTTCAGATTCCTGGGGACACTCCCCGCTGGGTCCTTTTCTCTAAGTAAGAATTCGATATAGCGATGGTCAGAAAAGAAGTGGTCATCCAACACCCTCCAACCATCAATTTTGTCAAATAGTGTATCTGATACAAAGGTAGCGTCAAGAACATCCCTTCTAATACTAGTCACAAAGGTCGGTTCATTTCCCTTGTTACATATATACAGGTTAGTACTAAGTAAAAACTAAAAAGCAACTCACCTTTTTCGTTTATGTCCGTACTTCCCCAGATCGGATGATGCGCATTGACGTCACAGCACAGCACCAGTTGGTGTGCAGTCCCTTCGGCCTTCCGGATCAGATTTGCCACGCTGTCCGGGGGAATAGGCCCAGGATCGCAAAAATAGGCGGAGGCGAGCCAGATTGATTTACCACCTAACCCCAGGCTAGCCGCTGTTACATCTCTGTCACTGAAATTAGATTAGAAAATATTAAAACTGTTCCTCGCCAAAATGCAGGTCCTTGGTGTACCTTCATCCTTAACGACGAGCAGCTTATAATTAGGAGTCTTCAATCCGCCAACCCTGCCACCACAAACCCAGGGCTCTTGGATGAAGACTATGTCTAGTCCGCCTGTGGCCAGGCGAACCAGCAATGCAGCCGTTGCTGCTTTACAGTGGTGAAGATTTATCTGTAGGAGCCGCATCATTTGCAACTGCCTGCACATCCATCTTCACCACCGTGATTTCGGCTTCGTCCTCCGTGCTTTCAAGGAGGTCGTCGTAGAATAAGCCAGTAGCATCCCCTAACAGCTCAGAATCGGATGTTAAGTATCCATCTTCCTCCATAGCTGTGTGGGAACCCACATCAGCTTGAGCTTCAGCAGAGGTCCCCTCCCCTGCAGACTTCTCTACTGGCTTGACGATCTCTGGGATTGGTCCCTGCTCGCTTTTATAGACCTTGATCATAATCTGCCCAAATCCATAGGAAATGATGCTGTTTGTCTCGGTTAAACGCGGGAGGGATTCGGCATTAAGTAACAGTGTTTCCTGCCGACGTGCCCCCTCTGCATCACCAAATCTACGAATCTTCCAGTTGTGCGTTGGAAGATCAGGATTGCAGACCTTCAGCATATTTAGCACAGATTCCGCATCCCCAGGAGTTGCCGGAAGCCAAGCATGCGCTCTAGGTCGGGACGGGATGTCATGCTTGTGCACAACATCCAGTTTTGCTCCCGGCCAGAGCTCTCCTAGTTTGCTGACGGCAGCCCTGTAAAGGGATAATGAGCGTTGGTCAGCAAAAGCCACCAGCTTAGCACGGCCTTGGTGCCAGCCTGCGTCGCGGCAGGTTGGAGGTGGACCTGGTATATCCTCAAGGACAGTGAAGAATACTTCGGCTAATTTAGCCTCCACATAACTCCACTTGTCCTTGGGGATAGTGCCATCTTCATCTCCCCTGTTAATGATAGCCATTACAAGGTTGTCTTTGACAACCTGAGTAAACGACTTCGGCACAGCGTTGCCGGCCACTTTAGTACGTTTAGGTAATGGTTTCTCATCTGGCAAGCGCAGCCTTTTACCCGCCTTCGAGGTACTAGCAACCTGTTTATCAGGTACACTAGTCTTAGCTGAGAGGTCCTGTTCTTCAGTGACCTTCTTAGCCCATGTGAGCGACTCTCTCTGTCTATCAGACAGCTTCGCTTGGTCGAGTTTGCCTAGCCTATCGATAATCTTAAGGCATAGTCTCCTCTGATTATATTTCGCCTTTGACGGACGGACGTGATTGACCCCAGTCTTACCAGACTTGGACCCCTCCTTAGCTGCATTCCCAAGGTCAACGGATTTGTCCAAAGCCTTCATGGGTTTGCTGCCAGTGATGGAGATTGTAGTCGGACTGACAACGGACCCCAACCCACTAGAGTTTTGACCAGAGGTCGCAGCGTTTTCTAAATGGCCAGACTCCTGGGTCTTAGCCTTCGGACAACTGCTAGATGAACTAGCAGCGGACTGTGAGGCAGAGCCTCGATTTTTGTTTTTGTTTTTGTTTGTTTTACAAGAATTCATTTTGGTTCCCACGAGTGCAGGGGAAAAATTATGTCGACCGCGTCATAGCCCTCAGTAACGCAGCAAGGGCGGCCCACTGCCTCTACCTACTCACTGAGGTGCCCAGGTATCAGTGAGGCTCCGTTAAAATACAGTCAGTTACCCCTGACTGCAAACCATCCGATAAGCACGGGTCGCGTGACACTCCGGATTAGGGGTGAGTAACCTTTAGTCGTGCACCTTCAAGGTTCTGAACTTGACACAGGTTTAGGAAGAGGTACTGATACAGTAAAACCTCTTCCATTACTAGCACAAGTAAGGAGCCGCAGTGCACTTAAGCCACCGCATCGCGACAAGATTGTTACTCATGGTGGTGACAATTACACTATGCAACAAGCAAAAATTCCTTTGATAACCGCTATATTTTTTTGATCCGCTATAGTCGCATAACTGCAAAAATTATCATTATTTCAAGTTCTATGGTAAGTTTTTTTTAAAGTATTTTCTACAATTTGAGAGTTTTGTAGAGGCTGCTCCATCTTGTCGTAAATTTGGAACGACGCATTCGATTTTGTTATGCAATCTTTATATTATGTTTTCCTAAAATCATTTTTTGATATAGCCATTATTTTTGGAATTATTGAGGCTCAAGTTGAAAAGAAAATTTTTTTTTTCCAAAAATTATAAAATTTTTTAATTCATAAAAATATAAAAAATCAGAAAGCTACAAATACTTACCAGTGTTAGTACTTAGTCTTAAAGCTGTATGTAATAGAAATAAAATAAGTTTTGTTTCATGAAAATCCATGCATAAATTCATTTTTTATTCCCCACAAAGTGAAAGTACCAAATTTTGATGGAAAAAAGATTTTTTTTACTAGCATTACCAAAAATTCAAACAACAGTTCATTTGAGTAGTATGTAATAGATATTTTTTTAACGAAAAAGTTAAAAAGTAGCTATATTTTAATCAACAAGATTAACCAGGCGTAATCTCAAAATAATTTCGACTTTTGTTTTGTCTCCTATGATTTCCTCAGTTTAATTTCCTTATATGGAACCAAACAAAATCTCCCATCATATTTTCAATCCACATTCCCTGATAACGTTGCTTCATGGTCTTAAGTTTTTGTTGAAAGAGTTTGTCGCTTACGCCACCAACGTTTTCCGAAAAAAGTCCAAATGCGAATGTAAGAAATTTATTTTTAGTGACATTTTTACACCTAAAATTAGAAATTTAGAAAAATAAACAGACATGAATTAAAAATTCTTTAAATTACTATTTCATATATCAATTTTCATATAGTTTTCAGGGAAATCACGAACGATTTCTTCGAAATTTTTACTCCTGATATTTCCTAGAAAGTAAGAAACAATTTGTCGAAATGAATTCCACGCAGCTTTCTCATCTGGTGATAATAACTCTTTAAAGGGAGAGCTTAGAAGCAGTTTCCGAATTTGAGCATCATCGAAAACGCTTACACCTATTTTTGCAAATGTCTAGTGCTTTAACATCACCGTCATATGTAGTGTTGGTAAGACTCACTGCCCTTTTAAATTTAGGGTGCTTTCGGCTCTTATTTGCAAACGTTTTTGATGTAGTGATTCTTCCGATCTCGGCTATCCCAGAGGCAGAGAAAACAGGAATATTTTGTATAGCCACCTTGGAGGCCTGTTAAAATAGCACCACCTTTTAAGTCGCAACACACTTTCCAATTGGGCTTTTCATAGTTCAAATAATATAATGACCACAGTTTCAGATGTTTCGTTCATATTCACGTCATGTGCAATGAGTATAGATGGCTTCTCGCTGCCAATATGTAGTAAAACTACATTAAGGTTGTCTCTGCTACTATCAACAAATAGCCGTCACTTACTTGCGACCTATTTTTGGCCGAACTTCTCAAAACGACTACTTATTTCGTAACAAAAACACACATTGTCTTTTGTTATATCTGAAAAGATGCATGGAGCAGCCTCTTCAAAAATCTCAATCTCTCATCGTCAGTTATTGCAGTAACTGGAGACACAATAGTTTTAAGAATTTTGTGAGAATATTTATTCGATGAATAGCGAAATATTGGAATAAAAATAAAGAAATAATTTTTGAAAATACGACCTTGAGCTCAATGAAATAATTCTTTAATTTATTTCGATATTTTTTATAATGTTAAATTTCAATAATTATAAAGCATTAGCAACTTCGGATATCATCTTACGTTTAACTAAAAAAATTATATGTTCATATAAGATTGTTGAAACTTGTTACAAAAGTAATTTTATATCTTGTGTACTTTTATGTATTGAAGCAACTCTTTCATATATGAACATCATTGTCATTTCAGAACAAATATAAGGAAGCAGCTAATTTGTTAAATGACGCATTGTCTATTCGAGGAAAAACTCTCGGCGAAAATCATCCTGCAGTAGCTGCTACATTAAATAACCTAGCAGTTTTATATGGAAAGCGAGGAAAGTATAAAGATGCGGAGCCACTATGCAAACGTGCCCTAGAAATTCGGGAAAAGGTTTTAGGAAAGGATCATCCAGATGTTGCCAAACAGTTAAATAATTTAGCATTATTATGTCAAAACCAAGGAAAATATGATGAAGTGGAAAAATACTACCAAAGAGCTTTAGAGATATATGAATCAAAACTTGGCCCTGACGATCCAAATGTAGCCAAAACCAAAAATAATTTAGCCAGTTGCTATTTAAAGCAAGGGAAATATGCCGAAGCAGAAATTTTATATAAGCAGGTTTTAACACGTGCACATGAACGAGAATTTGGAGCAATTGATAGCAAAAATAAACCAATTTGGCAGGTAAATTTCGATTAACAAAATAATAAAAATTTGGATTTTGTGTATATTATTGTAATTTAAAATTAATTCAAGATTTATAAATAATGTCACCAAATTAGTAAAACTATATATTTGATTACTGATAAGTATTGAAATTTGTTTTCAATGCTTACATGTCACTTCCTGAAAAATTCTATCGACCACAATCCGTATGCTAGGGTGGCCCTTCATTATATGGAGGGAAAAAAAAGTGTTCAAACTATGGCTTTAATCAATTTCTTAAAGTTGAAGAAAATGCCATCAAATTTCATGATCTCGTTTTTTTTTTTGCACAAAAGTGGTCATTTGCTATTCTTGGAGTGGTTTTATTCAATTTTGAAGTTTTATAGCCTTTTGAGAGGATAATTCAATACTGATCCCGAATGATATAACAACTTGTCATAAAAATTAAACTATAGAACGAAATTTTCGTAAAATCTGAAAAAAGTCATATTATCCCCATATAAACACACTTGAAATTTTCAATCGCGTTGGGGCACGACTAAATGTTTTTTGATTGGCCCAAAACTTTGTATTCCTCATTTTTTTTGCCATTCGCATATTTCTAGTTGGTGACCCCGAGTGTTTGAACACTTTTTTATTAAGTAGAGCACTACCTGACTTTAATAGTATTTGACATGATTGTTGTGTATAATGAAAGTAATATATTTACAACTTTTTCCTCCGTGGTTCCGGAAATAGCGTCAAAATATTAAAAATTATCTAAAATTATTTTAAATAATTAAAGTTATATTTTAAAGTATTTAACTTTTACTAAAGTTTTCTCTGAAAGGAAATTAAATTACATTGACATACCAGATATTTTTTAAAGTTCAAAGGTCATTGTTCAATCTCACAAATTATTTCTTTTGGATATACATTTGTGTGTACACATTTGTTCTCATAAATTATTACTTTTGGATATACATGTACACATTCGTACATAAAATGCAAAACGACAGCATTAAATTGCTGCAGTTAAATTCTATGTACAATCATATACATACATTCCGGAACTTATGCAAAGAATTTGTTTACGATTCAAAATAATGTGTTCAAGTCATTGCCCATTGTTGAAATAAACAAACAATGTAAACAATATGAATCAGCAATAATTTAGTATTTAAGAACCAATTAAAACAATAATAAAAAGAGAAATATCATAACCGTGTTAATTGCTTCATTTCACCGGCTAACCAAGTTTCAAGTGCTTGCGTTAACTTTCACATTATCTTGGTGCATCACCTTGATAATAATCAATAACAAATAAACAATTTTACATTATCCTGGTATATTACCTGGATAATAAACAATAGCAAATAACAAGTTAATCAGGCAAAACAGCCTGTCATTAACATTTTTGGTGACCCCGACGTGATAGACGTTTTAATACTCTAAATCACCGTTGCACACGCAGTCCATTCATCGGGCACTATACTAACATTGCTGTCCTAAGATTCTGCAACTTGTCGCAAAATTGGCACTAGCAGATCTCACCAGAATTAACATTCTCCACGTTTACGTCAACAAGGTAACCTTCAGGCAATATCCTGATTCAAAAACGTAAGACAGCAGCTATCTAACCGTCACACCAGTCATCCTAAAAATTGCAAATGATCAAAAAGACTCGGATATGGCTTTGTTTGATCAACTTATAGCGTCTCAAAGGACCACGGGTGAGTTCACTGAAGGCCTAATTCGCAACGTCAAAAAGGACTCAGCTTCCAGAAAGACAGTCCAGTCTATGAGGAACGACTCAGGAGATTAGATACGGCATGGTCTGATTTCGAAACCACCGACAGCAAAATACGGTGTCTCGAAAACACGCCTACAGACCACAAATGTTTCTCCGAAAAGTATTACGAAAAAATATCGGAACTTTTAAATACCGAGATAATTTCGAAACAGCCATGATGGAAACCCCGGATGGGCCGGCAGTGGAAACAAATCAACACCATGCTGCCAGTAAGCCCACTGCTCCTAGCAGGACAATATTGAACAACAGCGACACAACAGCCCCCCTCTCCTCGATCAATTCTACAATGAGAAGACAAAATGTGATGATAGAATCATTGAAACGATTGCTCATCATGGATCCAACAGCAACAAATATGACTCTGAAGGCAAAACTGTGGGAGCAAATCCAAAATTTGCATTTCTCAATTTGGGAAAATAATCCTGATCCACTTAGAGAAGGATATGACATGGATACGTACACCAATCTGGAAAAATTAATAATCGAAAACTTTAAGATGTCATCAAATATTACTCCAGAACGAAGAACCCAATATGAACAAAACAGCGTGCTACCACTGCCTAAAGTAACTATCCCACAATTTGATGGGAATTATGTCACATGGAGAACATTCTTTGATCTATTTTCTCAACTCGTCGACAAGCAGCAGATTCCCACGGTACAAAAAATGTGGTACCTTAAATCTAATGTCGGAGGAGAAGCGGGGAACCTGATAAGTCACCTTTCCGCTACAGCTGACAATTATGAAACAACATGGAAAATGTAACAAGAGCGCTACAATAATAAGCGAGTTCTTGTCACAACAGTAATTCAACAACTGCTTGATCAACCATCAGGCGGGTCATCAGCAGCAACCATCAAGCAGCTGCATGACGTCACACAGGAATGCTTAAATGCATTACAAAATATTGGCGTCGACACAGCATCTTGGGACCCGATTTTGCTACATCTATTAGTTAAAAAATTGGATCATGGAATACATGTTCTTTACGAGCGATCAATAACAAATCCAAAAGACCTTCCTAAGATCACACATTTTTTGGCATTCCTGGAAACACACTTTCAATCAATCGAAGCTATGGGTCAGAAGAAAAAATCAAATTCAAAGGCATGTGCTTCTGCTACTTCATTCAACCGAAATAAAGAGACATGCAAACCTTGCAAAAAGGACATTCATCCACTATTTCGGTGCCAAGGGTTTCAACAACTAACACCACAGGATCGACTGAAATTCATACAAAAACATAAATTATGCATCAATTGTTTAAAATTAGGCCATTCCACAAAGGATTGCACATCCAAGTCATGTACAAAATGCAATAAGAAACACAATTCGATGCTACACCTTGAATCAACAAAATTTTTATTAAGGCAAGAATCATCTAACGAAAGCAAAACATTATCGGCTGCCACAGCACTATTTACAAGAGATAAGCCAGATACCACCTCTTTGAGTACTTGTTTACCAGAAGAATCAGAAATCACCTCATTAGCTGCTGCCAATAAGCAATCATCGAATTCATATGTTCTACTCAGCACACCATTGGTAAAGGTTAAGAGCGAACATACAGAAGTTGAGTGCCGAGCTTTGCTAGACTCAGGATCTCAAGTAAATTTCGTCACTGAGCGCCTAGTAAAACGTCTTGGCATATCAATGCAGCCATCATCAGTAAACATCAGCGGAATTGGCGCAACAAACACCAGAATTCAACATCGGATAAATGTGGCATTACAATCTCGAATTAATGGTTTGTCAACTACACTCGAAGCACTTGTATTACCTCGCATCCTTGCGCCGCAACCATCACAATTCCTCAACACTGATGACTGGTCACTACCCAAAAATGTAGTACTAACTGATCCAACCTTTAACCGTTCCGACAAAATCGACATACTATTGGGGGCCGAACACTATCATCAGCTGCTATCGATTGGACAAATTAAGTTATCTGAACAATTACCACTACTTCAAAACACAGTATTCGGGTGGGTTGTTTCAGGTAAAATTCAAGAAGAACACCGCTCAAAGGTAGCATGTGGAGTATGCACTTCCGATGAATTAGATGAAATTAAAGCCACAAACCGCTCTCCATGTTAGAAAGAAAATGTGAAGAACACTTCACGCAAAATACCTTCAAGAACCACGAAAATCGATTCGCAGTTAAGATACCATTTCATCAAAGCCCTGATGCTCTAGGCGATGCACATGGAATTGCTCTTAACAGATTTCTTTCATTTGAACGTCGACTGCAGAAAAATCCTGAAATAAGTGAATACATAAAGTTTATGGATAAATATGAGGCACTGGGGCACATGACGAAGATATCATCAGATGCAATCCTCTCACCTAACTATTTCATTCCACATCACTGCGTGTTAAGGCCTGAGAGTTCCACCACAAATCTGCGAGTAGTGTTCGATGCATCTGCCAAAACAACGTCAGGACACTCACTAAACGACCTCATTTACACGTGTCCGACAGTGCAAAGCGAAACTATTCTCTATACTGCTAAGATTTCGATTTACAAGATTTGTATTTATTACTGATGTCGAAAAAATGTATAGACAAGTCGTAATTTCCCCCGAAGATCGCAAATTTCAACTCATCATTTGGAGAAAAGATGCCAATAACCCATAACATATTACAAGCTCAACACAGTTACATATAGAACAAGAGCTGCACCCCATTTATCAACAACTGGCGAAAGAGAACACTGTTCGTTACCCGCAGGCCTCGAAATTTCTTCAAGAGAATTTCTATGTGGACGATGGCCTGGGTGGCGCAGACAGCTTAGTGGCTACAATACAATTATAAGAACAGCTAACCCTGATCACGAAAGAAAGTGGTTTCAACTTAAGAAAATGGTGTGCAAATCACCCACAACTGCTCAGAAGTATTCTACAAGGAGATCTAGAAGTAAATTTAGATTTTGAAAATACAAAAGCTGACTCAATAAAAACATTAGGATCACGTGGCTGCCGAAGGATGATAAACTCTGCGTTAAGGTTAACGTCGAAGCGGTCAAAAGGATTACGAAACGCAGCGTCATGTCAGATCTTGCCAGACTTTTCGACCCGTTAGGAATCCTTTCTCATTCAGAGTTTGTGGGAACTAAAATTGGACTGGGATCAATCTTTGCCCGAAGAGCTGCACACAAAATGGCTCACATTCCGCCCAGACCTTAACGCATTAAAAATGCTGCAAATTTCAAGGCACATTTTTAAAGGAGAAGTCCCAGAAGCCACTCAATTACACATCTTTACTGAAGCATCGGAGAAAGCATATGGAGCAGCAGCGTATGTTCGATCAGTCTGTAAAAACGGCACGATCATAACACGATTGTTATGTGCCAAATCGCGAATAGCACCACTCAAAAAACAAACAATACCACGACTGGAGCTGCGTGCAGCAGTCCTCGGAGCGCAGTTAGCAGCCAAAATCACAGCCGATCTTCAATTTACAAGTCCAATATGGTCTTGGACTGATTCAGAAATAGTATTATCATGGATACACTCATCCTCAGCATTATTTAACACCTTTGTGGCAAATCGAATATCAGTCATCCAAGAAACGACACGAGCTGAACAATGGCGTCACGTCAGCTCAAAATATAATCCAGCAGACATTTTATCTCGGGGAATGTCATCGAAGGTATTGAAGGAATGTACCTTATGGTTCTGTGGACCACTATTCGTACATGGCAAAGAAACAGGTTGGCCCCCAAGATTCAATCCAAGTTCTTCTACTAACAACAATATAGAAAGAAAGTAGGCACCCGAATCACTTATCCAAACAGTAGCAGAGTCTGATTTTATATACAAAATCAAACAGAAGAATTCTTTTCATCGCCTACAGCGAATTGTAGGCGTAAAAGAGAGCACCGAGAGGCTCAAATGTCTTTAACGACGACGGAATTGGATTTATCACTAGTTCCAATCATCAAACAAATGCAAACGTCAGAATTTAAAGATGAAATTCAGCAGCTGAAGAGATACAATGAATTATGAGGAGCATGCAGTTTAAGCAATCTTTCACCATTTTTGGACAAAGATGGCCTAATTCGTGTTGGCGGTCGACTAGACGCTTCATCATTGGCGTATGACTCAAAACATCAGTTGCTCATCCCGTACAATGATCCCATTTAAAAAATAATATTTGAAATGACTCACAAAAGCAATAAGCATTGTGGTGCACAAACGTTACTTGGAATTGTGCGACAACGGTATTGGCCAATAAAAGGAAAAATTGTGGCTCGAGCCACAATTCATCGTTGCACATTATGCAGCAGAGCCAAACCAGTGCTATTCAACCAAGTAATGGGAAATTTGCCTTCTACACGAGTGACACCAGCACGAACATTCATAAACTCTGGAGTCGACTACTGTGGTCCAATAACAGTACACTACAAACTGCGTGGAAAAAGGCCGCACAAGGCTTACATTGAAGTATTTTGCTGCTTTGCTACGAAGGCGGTGCATTTGGAGCTTGTGAGTGATCTCACCACCGACGTATTTATTGGTGCTCTTAAAAGATTCATCGGCCGGCGTGGGCACTGCCAAAATTTGTATTGTGATAATGCGACAAACTTTGTCGGAGCTAAAAATCAATTGCCTGAACTGTCAACGGTAATTTACTCTTCCGACGCTCAAGCAGCAACCACAAATACATGCAACAAAAAGGGTGTGCAATTTAATTTCATACCCCCCAAGAGCGCAACACTTTGGGGGCCTATGGAAAGCAGTGGTTAAATCTGTAAAGCAATTTCTTGTCAGAAGCTTAGGAAATGCATCTTTGACGAACGAGGAACTAGAAACACTGGTAATTGAAATTGAGGCAATACTGAACTCCCGACCAATTTCATCCATGTCAAATGATCCTAACGACAAATTGATGTACAGGCTAAACCCACGAACTCTAGCTTGGCAACCAGATGGGAGTTAGTTTCTCATCTGAAACATGAATTTTGGAACAGCTGGTCGAGGGACTACCTCAACGAACTACAATACCGGAATTAATGGCAAGAGCGGTCGAAAAACCTTAAAGAAGGTGATATTATTGTCGTCAAGGAAGATAGAGTTCCAGTCATGAAATGGCCTTTAGGACGAGTAATAAAAACCTATAATGGAATCGACGAAATAGTCAGAGTTGCAGATATTAAAACGGCTTCAGGCGCATTTAAGCGAGCAATTCGATATCTGGCACCACTTCCTAGAGTTAGAGACGACGATGAAGAATGACAGCAAAATACCAAATCAACAGGCTACAACATTAAGCGAGAATTGCAAATTGCAGCCCTCTGAATCACCATCTGATGAAATTCCAAAAAATAAAAACGACGGCTATCAAGTCTTCCCAGTATGCCTATCTTACTAATAGCATTGCTCGCTTTTCCACTCATTTTCGCAGGAAAGGTGGAAATAACGGAACTAGATTCAAACATGGGCTTACACTTCGAAGGAATTGGCAACGCCAATATCACGATCTGAATGGAATATTATAAGCTATTACGTATTAACACCATATTGGCGAGAACTGGCTGCGTTCACTAATGGAACTATAGCTCTGCAACATATATGCAAACTCATGAATCAAAAGGCAACTTGCTTAAACACACTGCAAACTATTGAATTCGGCTTAGCTGACTTGAAAGATGAAAATATTCTCCTGAACGGCAAGAGAACTAAACGTGGCGCAGTAAACTTTGTCGGCAACATCGCTAAATCACTTTTCGGTGTCTTAGATTCAAACTATGCAGAACAAATGTCGAACACCATCAACCCAATCAAAGAAGACGAAGGAAAGCTTAAACGGTTGCTAAGAAATCAGACATCAATTATTGATGCTACTCTGAACGTGTTCAAACAAGATGAGAACAGAATCAATGTAAAGTTCGACAATCTGGATGCTCAATTAACGGAAATTGTATCAAGGCTACACATGGATGTAAGAAAAAACCATCAAACAAAGCTGTTTCAAATCTTCATATCACTATCAGTCCAACTTTCAATAATATCAGCCCGATTACATCGAATTCAAACAACAATAGTTGCAACATCCGATTCGCACCATGGAAAAATCAGCCCACTGCTATTAGCGCCATCACAACTTCAATCAGAATTAGTGCAAGTTAAAAGTCACCTTTCAACATCTCCACAATTGGCAGTCAACGAAGACAACCTTCTACAACTCTATAAAATAATGAACGTGAAGGGCGGAATAACAAACGACCATGTTATCTTTCACATAACCATCCCTTAAAGTGATCCAGAGACCTTTAAACTCTTCAAACCACATCCAATTCCAATTCGAATGAACAACATGATAGTTGCAATCCAACCCTGCAGTGATCTTATTGCTATCAATGCCCATAGGGATCAATATTTTGTACTAACAGAAAAACAGTGGACATCATGTATAACAATAAAAGAAGACGAGTTCATGTGTCCAAACATACAAATCAAATTCAACGCAGATGCAAACAGATGTCTATGGGAAATTGCACTTCTCAACAATGACAGTCACGCCAATTGTTACATTGCACCAACTATGGATAACACTTCATTCAAACAGATGGAACACAATAACCACTGGCTGTACTCAATGCAGACCTCCACCCGAATAAACGCCGTGTGTGGACAAGAACATTCTCAAATTACGTTGAAAGGTTCTGGTCTACTCAAAATAAGTCCAGATTGTATACCCAAGCACAAGTCATTTGTTATCCAAGGTCATCAAACATATTCATCTTTGTCCCAATCGTCATACACAGCCATTGCTAACATAAGCAACATCATGTACCCAATTGGAAGGCAATAACTTGGTGAAAATTTCAACATCAAACACTATTCTAATCAAATCCAAAATATATCTGACATCCAGCAAAGACTACCACCAACAAGTATTGACGGATTTGCATTTACAAATCAAGCACATCAATTACCATCATACAAAGATTGCCTATTCTGCCCTGAATTTAGCAATTGGAGCCATCATATTAATCATATACAACCGCACACAATGTCGAAAGATAAAAATAAACCAGCAACCTCCAGCGGATTTTGTAGTGACTGTACCATAGAAGCCGAGAAAAGTGGATTACAAGTTTTTATATTTATAAACACATACTCACTTATTTTATTTTACAATTATTCAAATTAACATTCAGATATGTATGTATTATTTAATTTCATTGCTTTATAATTAATTATTAAATTAACATTCAGAATGAATTTTCTTCAGAAAGAAAATTCATAAACAAACTATGGCAACTGATATCTATCATGTCAGCACATTTTATTATTATTATTATTATTATTATTATTATTATTATTATTATTATTATTATTATTATTATTATTATTATTATTATTATTATTATTATTATTATTATTATTATTATTATTATTATTATTATTATTATTATTATTATTATTATTATTATTATTATTATTATTATTATTATTATTATTATTATTATTATTATTATTATTATTATTATTATTATTATTATTATTATTATTATTATTATTATTATTATTATTATTATTATTATTATTATTATTATTATTATTATTATTATTATTATTATTATTATTATTATTATTATTATTATTATTATTATTATTATTATTATTATTATTATTATTATTATTATTATTATTATTATTATTATTATTATTATTATTATTATTATTATTATTATTATTATTATTATTATTATTATTATTATTATTATTATTATTATTATTATTATTATTATTATTATTATTATTATTATTATTATTATTATTATTATTATTATTATTATTATTATTATTATTATTATTATTATTATTATTATTATTATTATTATTATTATTATTATTATTATTATTATTATTATTATTATTATTATTATTATTATTATTATTATTATTATTATTATTATTATTATTATTATTATTATTATTATTATTATTATTATTATTATTATTATTATTATTATTATTATTATTATTATTATTATTATTATTATTATTATTATTATTATTATTATTATTATTATTATTATTATTATTATTATTATTATTATTATTATTATTATTATTATTATTATTATTATTATTATTATTATTATTATTATTATTATTATTATTATTATTATTATTATTATTATTATTATTATTATTATTATTATTATTATTATTATTATTATTATTATTATTATTATTATTATTATTATTATTATTATTATTATTATTATTATTATTATTATTATTATTATTATTATTATTATTATTATTATTATTATTATTATTATTATTATTATTATTATTATTATTATTATTATTATTATTATTATTATTATTATTATTATTATTATTATTATTATTATTATTATTATTATTATTATTATTATTATTATTATTATTATTATTATTATTATTATTATTATTATTATTATTATTATTATTATTATTATTATTATTATTATTATTATTATTATTATTATTATTATTATTATTATTATTATTATTATTATTATTATTATTATTATTATTATTATTATTATTATTATTATTATTATTATTATTATTATTATTATTATTATTATTATTATTATTATTATTATTATTATTATTATTATTATTATTATTATTATTATTATTATTATTATTATTATTATTATTATTATTATTATTATTATTATTATTATTATTATTATTATTATTATTATTATTATTATTATTATTATTATTATTATTATTATTATTATTATTATTATTATTATTATTATTATTATTATTATTATTATTATTATTATTATTATTATTATTATTATTATTATTATTATTATTATTATTATTATTATTATTATTATTATTATTATTATTATTATTATTATTATTATTATTATTATTATTATTATTATTATTATTATTATTATTATTATTATTATTATTATTATTATTATTATTATTATTATTATTATTATTATTATTATTATTATTATTATTATTATTATTATTATTATTATTATTATTATTATTATTATTATTATTATTATTATTATTATTATTATTATTATTATTATTATTATTATTATTATTATTATTATTATTATTATTATTATTATTATTATTATTATTATTATTATTATTATTATTATTATTATTATTATTATTATTATTATTATTATTATTATTATTATTATTATTATTATTATTATTATTATTATTATTATTATTATTATTATTATTATTATTATTATTATTATTATTATTATTATTATTATTATTATTATTATTATTATTATTATTATTATTATTATTATTATTATTATTATTATTATTATTATTATTATTATTATTATTATTATTATTATTATTATTATTATTATTATTATTATTATTATTATTATTATTATTATTATTATTATTATTATTATTATTATTATTATTATTATTATTATTATTATTATTATTATTATTATTATTATTATTATTATTATTATTATTATTATTATTATTATTATTATTATTATTATTATTATTATTATTATTATTATTATTATTATTATTATTATTATTATTATTATTATTATTATTATTATTATTATTATTATTATTATTATTATTATTATTATTATTATTATTATTATTATTATTATTATTATTATTATTATTATTATTATTATTATTATTATTATTATTATTATTATTATTATTATTATTATTATTATTATTATTATTATTATTATTATTATTATTATTATTATTATTATTATTATTATTATTATTATTATTATTATTATTATTATTATTATTATTATTATTATTATTATTATTATTATTATTATTATTATTATTATTATTATTATTATTATTATTATTATTATTATTATTATTATTATTATTATTATTATTATTATTATTATTATTATTATTATTATTATTATTATTATTATTATTATTATTATTATTATTATTATTATTATTATTATTATTATTATTATTATTATTATTATTATTATTATTATTATTATTATTATTATTATTATTATTATTATTATTATTATTATTATTATTATTATTATTATTATTATTATTATTATTATTATTATTATTATTATTATTATTATTATTATTATTATTATTATTATTATTATTATTATTATTATTATTATTATTATTATTATTATTATTATTATTATTATTATTATTATTATTATTATTATTATTATTATTATTATTATTATTATTATTATTATTATTATTATTATTATTATTATTATTATTATTATTATTATTATTATTATTATTATTATTATTATTATTATTATTATTATTATTATTATTATTATTATTATTATTATTATTATTATTATTATTATTATTATTATTATTATTATTATTATTATTATTATTATTATTATTATTATTATTATTATTATTATTATTATTATTATTATTATTATTATTATTATTATTATTATTATTATTATTATTATTATTATTATTATTATTATTATTATTATTATTATTATTATTATTATTATTATTATTATTATTATTATTATTATTATTATTATTATTATTATTATTATTATTATTATTATTATTATTATTATTATTATTATTATTATTATTATTATTATTATTATTATTATTATTATTATTATTATTATTATTATTATTATTATTATTATTATTATTATTATTATTATTATTATTATTATTATTATTATTATTATTATTATTATTATTATTATTATTATTATTATTATTATTATTATTATTATTATTATTATTATTATTATTATTATTATTATTATTATTATTATTATTATTATTATTATTATTATTATTATTATTATTATTATTATTATTATTATTATTATTATTATTATTATTATTATTATTATTATTATTATTATTATTATTATTATTATTATTATTATTATTATTATTATTATTATTATTATTATTATTATTATTATTATTATTATTATTATTATTATTATTATTATTATTATTATTATTATTATTATTATTATTATTATTATTATTATTATTATTATTATTATTATTATTATTATTATTATTATTATTATTATTATTATTATTATTATTATTATTATTATTATTATTATTATTATTATTATTATTATTATTATTATTAT